>JXSR01S011986.1:0-13396 GCA_000969725.1 Ophiothrix spiculata | reverse complement strand
TCTGATATCAGGGTCATCTTTGACACAGCCTCTGCAAGTGGAGAAGTCACCTTGTCCGCATCCATCACACTTGACTGCAGATATCGGTATGCAAATATTCTTACAACTGAAGACAACGATGCTATGTCTTTCATATCTAACTTCTCAGATTCTAATTTAGAGTTAAAGTTCTTTTCAGCTTCATATTCAAGTTTGTTACAAAATTCACTTGACAATTTTAGCAAAGATGGAGTAGCCATGATGTCTTCGAATATTTCGTAGAGATGTACTGCATGGCAGAGTTGAAGTGTTGCAAACAGCTCGGAAGACAGCTCATTTGTCACAAAATTGAAGCACAGATCACTTGTGTAGTTATGTAAAAGCTTTGTACTCTCTCCTCCCGACAGTTGAAGGAACGATAACACAATCTGTATTTGTTCCAGAACCTTCTTGCTCTTTTCATCTCCTGGTTTAAAACTTTTACATATATTTTCTTGAATAGATTTGCTTATTTTTTCTTGCGGAATAGCCAAGGTGATTTCTTCAAGCAAGTTACGGTTTTCAGCAAATAGTTCATCTAGAAACACAAATCTAAAGCATGGATGTTTTGTTGTGAGAAGCTTCTTGTTAAGTACCAATTTAGCACAAAGTTGACGTTCAATCGATGTATAATTGTACTTGTTATTATCACCGCCATCGCTATTGATATAAGAATTGCTTAAAAGTCTGTCGTCCCATGTGAACATTATAATTTCTTTCTCTGACTCGGGAAGCGGGATAGATTCCAAAACAATTATTGGATCGTCATCCATTTGCATTTTCAAAGCTGGACATCTCCCGGATGTTGCAATGCAGTGTGCCTTCAACAAAAATTGATTTTGAATTTCCACCAAGACATTTAAGATAGTTTTGAGATAGCTAGGTTGATCTTCACTTTTATCTATGCAAACAGCCATTTCTCTTTCATCAGACATTTGTCCAAATGCAGGTTCTTTGCCGGTGATAATCTTCCATCTCCGTTCTACAGCATTCCAAGAATGTTTAAAGCTATCAAAATGCTTGTTAATTGATGATCCCAACCGTCCACTATCGATGAACTCTTTGATACGTTTTCTTGCATCTTGCCTCTGTATTCGATGACTAAGGTTACTGAACACCATTTGATACCAATCAATAATCGGTTTCATGTGATACAGACACTCCAAATGATCTTTCATTGAAGTAACTAGGCACAAGAACATATGTTTTTCGCCAAGTTCGTCTGAGAAGTGTATATTATTTAAGACGTCCATTTTGAAGAGTGCGAATGTCTGGTTTCGTTTGTATCGAAAGAATCTTGGGAGCTGCAGCGAGCTTTGTTCACAGAGTTCGTCAATTTCAAACTCTAAATCGGTGTCCTTTATTCCCATGCATCTGTACGACTGTGTCCTAAACTTGTGAACGTATTCAGACCTGTATATATCTACACTTATTTTGGAAATCTGTTTTTCAACATGTTCAAAAGAAGGGGATTTATCGTATTCTGTGTGTTCCAGGATATCTAAGGATTCTTTGATAACACTGTGCAGGAAGATGGCGGTATTTTCGGTGTTTCTCTGCAACAACGTCTGTAATACATTCCAGTCTTGGTCAATTTGTTCAAAAAGAAATACCTTAATCTTAATTGAAGCATCTTCGTCTACTTGTCCTTCAACGCAAATATCTTGTAACTTCAATAGTTTTATATTTTCTCTCAACTCGTCGGGTTCATTTCCTTCAGAAGTAATATAGTGTCCCATCAGGAAAATACTATGCGTTATTATACTTAGCACCCGGTAAGTAATAGGATGAAGATCTCTGATTGATAAATCAGGGCATAGGAGCTCCTCCTTTGATCTTCTATGATAACTAGTTGTCAATGTGTCCGATGTCCTTGTACTGGCGTTTTCATACTGGAGTGACACCTGCCCCAAACTTGCCTTGCATGCTGGACACCTCAGCTGATTTTTATCTTCAGAAGATGTGTTCTGTGACCCTACAACTTGAGTGTTACATGAAGGGCATATTGCCACCCAAGATCCTGGTATTTCAATATCATCTATGGTCAGTTTTGGTTCTGGAGTACCGCAAGCTGGAAACGACATGGATACTTTTGGACGAAGGCACTGATAAAAAGATCCATTGTTACACTTAAATAAAATGATAGACAAAATGTGTGCCATTACAGACAATTGTTGTAACACCTTTGCTGAGTCGCTTTCGCGTTTCTCTGCAAATGATATAAACTCGGACAAAATCGTCTCATTCTCATCAAGAAGAAGTGTAATAAATCGAGAGAACTCTTCGTTTTGGGAAAAATTGACCTGAACCTTTTTTACAATTTTTGCCCTAAACTCCTTCTCGGTACTTGTTAACTGGTCAGTACCTCTACCTAATACAAACCGTTCGCTGATGGCTGCCGATAAAGCTAAGGCCATCTTGTTTTGGCTCTTTGCCCTTGCCATTATATCACTAAACTTGTTTTCTTTCGATTGACTTTCCTCGAATTTGTGTAATTTTCTCACAAAACATTCTACGTAACTCACAGGGCTGTAATTCGCACTTTCAATGACTGCCAACAATCCTATCGCCATCTTCATTTGGAAATTCGCCGCAGTCAGTTTTTCACTTGAACCAAACTCGTTTTCTTGGATCTGGCTATCTTCAAATTCCTGCAATGTTTCTTTTACATTCTTGAAGTGTTCCACGTAACTCATAGGACTGTAATTTAACATTCTTGTCGACAATTGTGACCTACTCTGAAGAACTTGAAGGTTACCACACATGTCCATTACCTCCCGGATCGAATACATTTGTCGGAGATGTTTAAGGAAGTACACTTCCAATGCATTGACTCGCTTTCTACGTAATTCGTCTTCCTCATCTGATGTACTAAAAACGTGGATCCACCTCTTCTCCAGTTCTTCACTAGGAACATTTATCAATGCTTTGAAAAGAGCAGAAAGTAATGCTATTGAGAAGATCAACTGGATCGTACATTCTTTACTCTTTGCAATTACAGATACTGACTTTTGAGCTATATCAAATATCACCTCATCATCTGTGCTCAATTCCCCAAAGGCAATCTCTTGTATTAAATCACGACACAAAACGGCCACAGTATTGTCAATTTCACTTTGCTGTCTCAGGTAGTCACCTAGCACGAAAAGATTAGGAAACTGGTCTATGTGGTCTGCTTTTTCAATCATTACGCACCCTGTTGCAAGAGGAGAGTCGTCTGATTCACGACCGTCTTCAATGTCTCTTTCTATAATACGAAACAGCAGAGGACTAGCAAATGCTGCCAGATTTCTATTATCCTCACTGTACATTTTCTCCAGTGCAGTTGTGAAGGAACAGTCATCTGGATTTGCATCGAAGGCTCTTATATAAAAGGTCCCTGCAAAATCTTCTAGCATCTGCCTAGAAGAGTCGTTGTCTGCATTCTTTCTGAAAAACTCGATTTTGCTATGGATAAAGTCGACAATTTCAGGTTTCGCTATAGAGTCTTGCACGCTCTTTCCCAGATCTGCCAGCTTTGACAGATGAATAGTGGTCTGCTCTAAATGGTGTATCAACGCACAAAAATTCCTACATACGTCCAAAAAATAGAAAGCACACGATGGTTCTTCTGCGACTCTTCCAGCGTGGAGAATAACTGACGTGGCTTTCTTTTTCCACGCATGTGAATCACCAACAAATTTCAAGATATCATCTGTTGGCAGTGTAAGCTCACATACCTTTTCCACAATTTCGTCCATGGCTTCGTCGTCCCAGTGTCTATGACTCTCACTAGCATTTGAGAGCTCAATATATGTTGATATCAATTGTAATTTGGCCAAAAGAATATCCTTTGTCGTCCACATATAGTAATAAACGATTGCCACTTTTGAAATTGCTTTCTCGAGCTTGTTTATCCTCTGTTCAAAGGTACTTTTGAGAAAAGTATGTAGCAGTTCTAAACATTCTGTTGATATGGACTCATGAAGATTGCTTAAAAATACTGTGAACAAGTCGTTTAAATATGTGTCCACATGTCGATCTAGATAGTCGTGAAATTCAGCTCCATTAACAGACTGTCTAACAGCGTCTTCTAATGTCTTTAATAAGGTATCTGGAACATCAACATCTGTTTCAGGTTTGGAAACCATGCGTGCCACATCTTGACTTTGCTTCATTTTCTTTTCGATTTTCTCATGAAACACCATAAAGAAAGGAAATTGAAGGGCCAATGGTTTGTTGTAAATAACAAACGACGCTGGACCCATTGGCTCAGGAATCGAAGAAGACCAAATATCAAGTATGTCACTTGATTGTACACAGAATTTCCAGAAAGTGATTGTGTCGGCGTCAGAGGATTGCACATCGATCCAGGCAAAATTACTTGCTACGTAGAACAAACATTTTGCCAAAATTCGCCTTATTTTCTCTCGCACAGTTTCTTTCACGGTCGCATCGAATGTGCCATGGATAGAAAGTAACTTTCTGTCAAAAGCAATAGTAGAAAGCCAGCCGGATCGTTCATGCGGTTCTTGAAGAGCAGAAAGATGAGTACTATCCTTGGTCTTGGTTACGTTAGCCTGTAGTAGTGTCAGAATTTTAGATTCTATGATCTTTTTTCTAACATCCGAGACGCTTTCCATGTTTTGTCTTTGGAAGTATCTGATACATGACAATGCCCACATCAATTCGTCAATTGCAATCTTCTCAAAATCCACTACATCCTCGGCAATCAGCTGGAGTACCGTTTTATCAATTATCGTCTTCAAACAGTATGATGGCGGAAAAAGATTACCAATTGTCACTTGGTCCCAGCCTTGGAGAGAGCAGTACTGCCATGATGATTCTGATAATTTGGTTTCTCTTCGATCTACGTGTACTATGATACAAACTTGTTTCGCCGTTAATTGTTTGCCCAAGGTCTTCATAGCCTCTTGTTTACAATCATGTATCAAATATCTGGCAGATGACATGCGTGGACCATCGATTTGAGGTGAACATTGTAATATCAGTAACGCATTCATTCTTTCCTCACTTTCTTCAAACCAAAAGTTACTCACCATCACCATGAATTCTCGTTGACTTCTAAAATTTGAGAGTCTTTCCACACATGTAGGTATCTCGACATTGACAGTGTTCTCTAGATCTTCGCGAATGCTTGTATGTGTGTAGATTATTGTCATCGATGATTCAGTTTCATGCGAATGTGTTGTTTGCAAGAAGTGTACAAGCCCATTATGATGTGGAAGTTCTAAGTACCGATTCTCAATATCCCGGAATTCCTCCTGATTTTGTTTCGAAAGCTTGGATCTGGATGCTCGCAAGAGTCCCTCTGGACACATTAAAGAAAGCAATTTGTTTTTACATTGCTCTACTCCTTTATCGCATGTCAGCTCTTTTATAGCCATGCTGGATACAACGAAAGAAGTAATCACGTTGTTGGTCAAGCCAAGAAATACACCTGTTTCTTCGATTTTTGTTCGTTTTTCCTCTGTTTCGTCAAATTTAGGATTTAGTCCATTTTCTTCAATTATTCCAACAGACTCTGCCCATGATTGCATGAGTGTCTTTGCTTTAGTTTGTTCCGGTGACAGAACATCTAACTCTGTTAAGAATTGTTTTTCAAATCTGTTAAGAAATGGTGGATCCGAGGAATCTACGTCAGCTTCATTTATAAGTACGATACATCGGAAATCTTTATGGACTTCACACAATGGACTCCTGATTGGTCCTAGGGCAATGCGGCATGATTTTTTACCTCCAACAACAGTGTAGTTTTGGTTAAGCATGTCGTAAAGGCTTCCATAGATGCTTGTTAACCCCTTAAGAACAATTGTAACTCCCTTTTCCATATAAAGGATGATGTTACTCAAGACCCTGTAGAAATAATCTTCAGAAAGGTCAGTTTGGAATTGACTGCCAAATATGATTTTGTATTCTCTTCCTTTAAGTTGATGTTCTAAAAGAGATCGTATTAAATCTTCATTAGTAATATCGGTGATGATCATCAGGTGACGGGCCAATTCATCGCTAACATTTTCGGAAATCATTTCCAAAGTTCCACTTGATTGGCTTTGCCCTTTGTCAATAAGTTTCAGTTCTGCACAAAATGAAGTCATACTGTGATCAGATTGATCATGTTTTAAACCTCCAAAGTTTCGTCCTAGACCCTTTACTAATATTGCTGTAATATCAATGTTCTCTTCATTCAAGGAATGTTTGTCGCCTTTCATAACTGCAGTTGAAATATACTTGATGAGAGCGTAGTAGTCTCTAAGACCATGAAAATGTCTGAGTTTTGCACTTTTGGTATATCTGTCATATGCTTTGGCTACTTTAATCAATACTTCTTCAGAAATCAAATAACCACAGTACTTATTGATGACATTGCGAATTGTCTTTGCTGTCACATATAAATCCTCAATAGACGGTTCCACGCGTGAGAGGTAAACTGCTCTGTTCATTTTGGCTGGATCAAGTGCCCAATTCGATATCCCGACGACAGAAACTTTATCAGCTAATACTTCAGAATCCTGTTTAGGCTCGAGAAGAGAATGCAACACCTTTAAAGGGTTTCTCGGAGAATTTTCAGCGAGTCCGACTTCATCTAACAATACAACTGGTAGAACTGTGGGGTTTGACGTCTCTTCCTGTGACACATTTGTCAACAATTTCTGAGCCTTTTGAAAAACCTCAATAATGCCTTCAGATGTAGAGGAATCCGATCCTTGGTAAGAAAGTACAATGATAGCTGGTAGTTTTCTAAAGAATTCAGTTGTAGAATCAAGTCCTCGAAGGTTGCTATTGATTAGCTGCATTGAGAGAGACTTACTGCTCCCTGGGTTTCCAACTACAAATACTGGAATATGTGCAAGGACACATGTCAAGATGACGAAGACGTTTTCCCGTAAAGCGGAATTCCTCGCAACTCCTTTTGGAATATCCATTTTATCGAGAAGGTCCATTTGCTCTCCAACAATGACTGCATTTACATAGTTTGAAGTAGCTTGCTTATATTGTTTTCTAAAGCACTGTGATATAATGGTTAAGAATTTTGATCTGGCATCACTTTTGGGATCTTCAACAATACGACAATAGTAACAATGAACTAGAGCTAGAATAACTGATCGTAATTTACACTCATTCTTGAGTTCTGCTGCATCTTGTTCCCCAATGAATATGTTCCGCTCATCATATGGAAGATGTTCACTGATTTCAGCCAAAGCTTTTTTATCAAACCATTGTAATAAAAAGAACAAGGCTAATTCTATGCAGCGACGAATGTCACGTAAGCTGACGCAGTACGGAGTACCTTCCACTTTTCTGGTAAACGTTTGCAATCTTGACACTGCATTAGAGAACGCTTTCATTAATTTTTCATCCTTTATCTTCGACTGGATCGTTTTCATCATTTCAGAGATATATCGAAGTTCATCCTTCTCCTGTAAAGCTCCAAAATCCCATACGTATGAAAGCATCTGATTTGGAAGTTGTTCGACTCTATAGACAAGATTGGACTTTGCGTCATGATTACATTTTCCACTAAGACCCCCAGATGTTTTTAAGGCACCTTCCTTTCTAACGATATACGGATTGCATGCTGCTAGGAATACAAGGTTCGTTGGTAAATTGGTTCCTTCAAATGAATTTCTTAACATGATCTCGCTGAGGAGACCAAGATGATTGCATGTGTTTATTTCATCGAAGAATACCCACACCATGCTGGATTTGGCATTTCGTCCTGACTTTAATTGCTTAGCTTTTTCTATTGGTTCTTGTATGAAGTGTACAATATCGTTTCGCTTTGTGCCTGCATGTATATCCATCGGATAGAAAGGAACCTCGCATATAGTTGCAAGATAGGTGAGTAACAATGTTTTTCCACAGCCAGTTTCACCCATAATGATAACCGGTACCCCGGCCATTATCCGTTTATAAATAAGCATCATTTTAAGTAGGTTATCCGGAGTAAGAGCATATTTAAATTCGAGTTCATCAAGTTTGTGTTTGGAAGTCCGACAAACTTTCTCCAAAATGTTTTCTAATTTATCCGTCTTTTCATAATCTGGAAGTTCCTTGTTTAGTTGGCTTTGAAAAAGTGTCCTGATGCTTTCATCTACGTCTTCAACTTTGCGATAGAAAGGCGTAACAGTTTCAATGTCCTGACTGTTAAAGACTAAAAGTGTGTGGTTACTATCTTCCCACTTCATAATCTTAGTAACTTCAGTTTCTGACTTTTGTTCTAACGAAGTTTCACGGGGCTTTAGAGGAGAAGTAGAAGTAAGAGGTGTAAACTCCATAGCAATCTTATCCAGTTCACGAAAGAACTGCGATCTCACGTCCTGTACAACACTTGTACGTTCTATCGTAGCTGTTGAGAGAAAGTTTGAAGCAGACAAGCTGCGAAGCTCTCCAGCAAGGACGTTTAGGTAAATTTCCAATGATGCGAATGACATTCGATGTTTGAATTTTTCCTTCAGAAGTTTTTTGCAGACAGAATGTAACAAAGGGGGTTTACATTCTTCACCTACAAATCTGATATCCTTCGAATCCAGTGTTTGTTGTTCTTTTGCTTGCAGATAGTGACAGACCACTTGTACGGATGAATTTACTTCATTGCTGATGATATAGTCATCGAAATTTCCCCATTTCAGATGTTTTTTCGCGAAAACTGATGAAAAAGAAATCTCATTGCCGGTATTTATTAATGGTAGAATTGATAGACCACCCTGAATCTGAATAGCTGTGTAAGATGTATCACTAGGCGTAGTCTGATTTGCTACTTCTACGCATATGTAATTAGTGTCGAGCGAAAATACATGTTGCCTGCTTTGGACAATTCCAAAAACCGTCAGTTCAAGGATCAGTGTATTAAAAACCTGCAGATTTGATAGAGTGCCAACGTCAATGTGCAGCATCGTGTCGTTTCTTATGGTGAGCTCACTTAACTGCTTAATTAGACCTTCTCTGTCAATTGATCCATAGACACTGACATTAACTCTGTTTAGATTGTTTTTAAATGCCTTGGTTTTTACGTATTCTGTCTTCCCAAGTCCAGGTGTTTCTGAAGTGACAATTTCAAAATTGTCCCATTTCTTTCTGAGATATTTTGCCAATTGTTCACTACTGAGTCCGATTACAGACTGAGTCACGATAACACTTGAACGGAATTTTTCGAGGAAAACCTCCGTTTGATTTGCAGAGATGATAATTGCTAGCATAGAAAGTTCGTTCGTCTTGAGCATCGCTTTCATTTCGACAATGATGTAAGAAAGGACATCACGTGACAATAACTCTGAATTGACAATTGTGAACAGAACATCCGGTTGGTTTGTAGAAGCACCTCGACATCGTTGCAAAAAGACCTCAGCATCTTCTATCAAAGTATCTTGTTGACAAAACAGTACTTGCCACAATCGTGGGAATCTTCCTGTAGTCTCCTGGTACAGCTGAAGCAATACAGAAATTGGGTGTTGTTTGTTTTCCTCAATTGCCACCAACGAAACCGTCCCATGTTGTACACGGTGCACTTTGGTTTTTGGATACGCGTTTGAAGAAGTTAGGTCGCGTACTCTACCGGTAAACGCTTCATCATTATCTGTTTCGGCAACAGATTCAAAAGAACTGAATGCTTCTCCTATTTCCATCAGAACAGTGTTTTCTAAAGAGCGACCAAGTTTCATAAGTCGGTTCCTCAGTGCAGTCTGATATCTAATTCTGTTGCTTTCCTTGTCCCAGTCCATATTGTCATCCCCGGTGAGTATGTCTTCTGGCTCGTCAAAGGATACAGATCCTTGAGTGTAGTTCAGGTCGAGTTGTTTTAAAATAGTCTCAATTGTGAACTTCTCTGTGGTCTCAAAATTTGATTGCGTTAAAAGCTGTTCGAGCATCCACAACTTATTGCTATCGAAAAAATTCAGGTAATAACACTGTGAACGAACCTCTCTTAGGACATCTATCCATATTCTGTATTTATGTTGCAACATCTGCATTAAGCTAGTTAAGTCATGAGACTTACAAGAAATTGTCCTCCTAGTCCTTAAACCACCAGATCTACACGTACTGCATACATATTGAAAATGGCCGCTATTGTACAGATCATTAAGAAGATCCGTTACTTGCACTGCATCAGTAACCATTTTGATGTATTTTATATAGCAAACAACATTATCTGGGGAAAGCACTTCACTCATTTCCGAGTTAACAGCGAGTAAAGCTCTGCTTTTTGAGTCCTGAAGATCATCTAACGACAGGTATCTCTTGATATCTTTACTTATTTCATAGGACACTTCGACAACATAGGAGTCATCATCCTCTTGAAGAGCGAAACTAAATGTTCCATTCCCCACAGTATTTTGAATTATAACTCTCGTTGTCTCTTGGCGGTCAGCAAGTTTGATGTATAGCTCCTTAATGCTGGATAGATTAGACCTGCAAGCATTGATTTTCAATGAAAGCGCACTTTTACGATGGTCGTTTCCTGCTTTAGTAATGCATTTAGTCAACTGACCGATCATGTCAGGCCTTTTGATGTCTAAAAGCGATTGTACAAATCTTTTGACATCTATGATATCAGTTATTAATCCAATGTGAAGCGAACTCCTGTCATGTTCCTGTATAATATCACCAAGATTTCTTAGATCCTCTTCGTTCTCTATAATACGAACTAAAAACTCTACAACATCTTCAGATTTGGAAAGCTCTGATATAATGGGCCAATCATTTGCTTCGTTAAAGTTTCTATCAATCCATTTGATTGTTTTGTCTATATCTCGCAGACAAATATTGTCCAGTTCTTTTGTTTTTAAGACTTCCGGCATACCATCAGAGTCTTGAATTTTGAAAATATCGCAAACAACACGAAGTTCATTACACTTGTTCCGACGAATGAAGCTCGTTAGTGCTGTCTTTATTTTTTCCGGTACTGCTTGAACTTTGGTTTCTTCCACTATCTGCAATTCTCTGTTCAGTGCGTCAATATCAGTAATACCATGCAAAAAAGACGCCACCTTAGATACTTTCATCTGCGGAGCATCCTGTGCCATATCCGCCCATCTCTTCTCATAACGTGATAAACACTCTCCATTCACCTTTTGACAGAAATCTGTTAAGTTGAATGCATATTGAGGGCCTTTGAAATAATCTGAACAGATGTTGAAGAACATTTCCGAATTTGACACATTGGATATTCTATGAAAAGTAATAACTGATTGAAATGATCCCCAAAAATGGTCTTTATTGGCGCTTGAAATAAGTTCATCAGACCCAGTTGCGGTCAGTTCTTCCAGACGTTTTATTTCTTCCTGCAATTCAGATATGTTTATTCCGGTAGGCGTGCACTTGTTTAGATCTCCAATTAGTTTTACCAGTCGACGTAAATGTATAACATTTCTTCTGTGATTCTTCGTATCAATAATGATATTATCTACGGCATCAACCCATGCAGTTTTAATGCTTTCAAATCCTTTAAACAGGCAAATAAATTCTTTAAAATCATGTTCCTTCCGCTTCAGAAAATTGGCATGTGCGAAGGAACATCGTTTTTCTTCCTGCTTTTGGTATATGTTACGCAATACTTCAAGTAATTTATTTCTGGGTTCTTCAAGCAGGAGATCCGTAGATATGAAATCCCACCCTGTTTGGATTGTAAAAATTGTTTCTAAGTATTGGTCTGCATTTGGTAAAAGCCTTTCAGTATCGTACGGGACTTCCATTTCATTTATCAGTGATGTTACAACCATGCGTTTTATTTTATCTCTGGCTTCAGTGATGTGTGATGTTGGTTTCATAATTTGCACAAAAATGTCCGACAGACATCGAATCTTTTCTTGTGTACTTGAACTCGATCTCATAATATGATGGGTAGCATATATTAATTCGTTCCCATCGAATTTAATAGGTTCTCCATAGAAGCACATCTTGAGACGGTTAAAAGATAACTTGTGACTGAACAATTTGTTTTCATATTCACTTAGCACTGACTCGTTGCATTTTAAACGTGACTGATCATCTAACAAAGAAGGGGCAATGGCAATCCGGTAACGATAGAAAAAAGCATCACTTGTTTTAATTTCACCGGGTGTACATTTCGCTAGGAAAGACGTCAGTTTTACGAGTAAATCACGTTGTTTGCCCCTTTCCAATTCAGGTAAAACCCAGCTCAACCAGCCGGAATGTAGGAAGCCGATGATAAGCTGCAATTCTCGCGGAGGTCTACTTTCGAATATTTGGCATAACTTGTCAAAATATTTCATGTTCGTATCTTGATCAAGGTATTGGTAAATTTGTCGTTCTGTTGGCCATGTTAATAACGGTACCAGAATGAATGAACTTGCACTCTTACCTTCTATGAGACAGAATATTCGTTCACTTAAGCATTTCCAAACTTTTCCCCTTCTATTAACCTGTCTTTGAATATGATCCTGTTTAAACCAATTGATGCATTTTAACATTCCATTCACAGAAGCGATATTGTTGACTATGTATCGAAAGATATCAAAAAACTTTGCTTCATCGTCTTTACTGCCTTCTTTGCGACATAGCTGACAAACAACTTGTGAAACATATCTTTCGACAGTTATCCAGTTATGTTCCATGATCTTAATATCTTGAAGCTTTGACGTTGTCGTGATTCTACGAACATCATCTCGCGTGAAATGTTGTGCGAGGTAATAAAGTGCATCTACTTTTGAGCAATCAGCACATGTAAGTAGTCCATCTATGAAGTTCTGCGCTAAATCTAGATCTTCAGGAAGTGAGTGCTGACATCGCAATGCCTCGAGAAAAATGAAACTTATCTCCTTAGAAAGTGGGTTTGTTGATGAAGGAATCTCTAATTTATGTAATACATATAGCAAAAAAATCTTCTGTGTCTGTGATGTCTTCCCTAATTTGCACTCTAACCACTTATTTACATATTCTCGTATCTTCGAGTTATCGCTTTTTGTGTTGTCTGCGGGGTTGAGTGCCTCCAATCGATTATTTACATCGCCATCGCCAATGTCGGTGTTCTTTTGCAGATGTATGTCTAACAACATCAATGATCCCTGAATCAATTGTTTCGTCCGATCTTCAGACTTGTCACAAATAACTGCGGACGAAGTACTTGACTGGGTATTAGCACTGATGTTGTTCATATTTGCTTTTCTTTTTACACCATTGTTGTCTAAAATTTCCCACCATGCATCATATACTTCACCCTCTGTCAGACGTACTTCTAATGTGGCAAATACCCATTTAGCCTTGCCAAACTGTATATCCTTGTAATCTCCAAAACTAGCCTCAAACTCCCTAGTCATATTGTTGGTGGCAGCATTTCTTGATTGTTTCTTGTTAGTCATCTTCAAATGCATTCGTTTTATGTCGTCGGAACAACCACTTACCACGACGATATAAGTAA
>JXSR01S011985.1:23828-35250 GCA_000969725.1 Ophiothrix spiculata | reverse complement strand
TTATAATATTAATTATCATAGAAAAAGGAATAACATCAGGGTAGTTTTTGAACCTAATATTATTATGGCTTGCAAGGGAGGTTTGCAATTTTTCCATTATTGTTTGGTTATGATTGTTTGAGATTTATTTAGCTGTACTTCACTGAAGCAGTGTAAATATAAATCGAATGTTTTAAAGTGTTGCTTGCCAAAAGGATAAAAGAAGTAGAAAAACAAAGAAGAAAAAGAAAAAGGCCATATTTTATTATCTCCAGACCCATAAAGTAGAAAAACCACAGGGAACCAAAAGAATAAGAAAAATGACATATTTTTACCGTCCCCAGACCTGTTAGCCTTGAATCAAGGCTATTTGGAATTTTAGTGTATACATGATTTGAAAAATTCACGCTTTTATCGAAAATCATAGGGAGGATAAGATAAAATTTATAAGAGGCAAGAAGTAATATAAAACAGGGTGTTTAATAGTGGTAAATCTTGAATTGTATCATAAGGGTAATTTAAACACAATCTGTTATAAAATTATGGCTTGAATATAAGACGAAAACTGCTGGTCACTTTGAAAGTAGCTACTGTACTAAATTCAAAAGGAAACTTACATAATAGAAAGAAGAAAGAAAATATTTTACAGTCTCCTGCCAAGTCAGCCTCGAATCGAGTCTAAGTTCCAAATTGGTATCAACTTACGTATTTCAGGACTAGTAAAAGTAAAACTTGCATTAATAACCCTTTTATGGGTGATTCAACGTGTAAAACCATAATGTTCATATTGAGACAAAGACGTAAAGAGAGTAAAAAAACTCCAAGAGTTAAAAACTCAGATACCGGTATAAAAAGGAGTTTAAGAATTACTTTTACTCGGGTAATTAAGGTACATGTTCACTAACAAAACGAAGACACCATACAATGAAAGGTACAAGGGCTTATTATTAAGCTTGACGTATAATATCTTGAAAGAGAAAAATGCATTCATTTTAAATACATGATGCAATTTTAAGACGTTAAAAGCTAATGACTTGACTACCAATATATCTTGATTTCCATTCCTTTTACAATTCGGTTCCGTATGTTCAAAATCGGTCGACTCTGAGTAATGAAGATTTAGTTCTATATCCAAAATGTTACAAATAGAAAATCGTAATATGTAAATAGTCACGTACATCTTTTGTGATTGTCTTTCAGTGTGTTTGGCTATTGTCAGGTTTACTGCTTGTCTGATTGCGTGATCTATCAATTGCATCAACTGTAGCATTATTTTCTGAAAATGAAATAGAAATATTTCATTACCATATTTTATGTACTAACATTTTCAAGAAAAAAAGTGTTGTTTTGTAGAACACCCGATTCTAACTATATGTTAAACATTTGAGAGGAATATTTAATATATTATATTTATTGTGTACATGGTATTTTTGAAATAAAGTGTAAATACTCTTGACATAAATAATGTGTGTGGTTCAAATGGAATAAAGTGCAAAGATAAAAGATATAAAATGATGTTATACATATCATTATTTTGATGTCCACGGCTTTACAAAGAATCTCATCAATATTAAAATGTTTACACGTAAAAGCCACTTTTAAAATTGGATCCTATACAAGTGGTTAGCTGTTGGCTTTTCTGTATACTTTATCAACAAAAGCAATTTTAGTTATCTTGAAGAGTAGACAGGAGAGCATATAGTCCTTAAGACTCTGTCACACATCACCGTATAGAGCTAAAACGTACGAATAATGTACAAATGTTTCGCATTTTAATATCTACATTATCTACATTTCGTCTGATATACGCATTCGCATAATTTACTTACAAATCGAGCATTCCAATGAGGCAAAAATTGCATTTTTAATGTAAACAAAAGAAAAATACGGCATTCTAATGTTTATGTTTTAGATTTTAGTTCACGATCTCAACAATGCCTCTGTACTGTACTCTTGTTTTACCTTACATAAATTATGGTATTCTAATTTGGGAAAATACTTATAAGATATATCTAGATAAAATTCATAAATTGCAAAAGTGGGCTGTAAGAACAATCTCGCTTGAGCATTATAGGTGCCATGCCAATCCGCTCTTCAAAAAGCACAAACTTTTAGATGTGTATGATACATATAAATTGGATCTTAGTGTATTTATGTATAAACATCAAGCAGGGTTGTTACCAAAGACATTTATCAATTACTTTCGTAAACACAATCAAAATCATAATTATTCTACAAGAAATGCCCAAAATTATAGCATCAATAACTCGAAGAAATGCATTTCTGATAGATCAATTCGAACATCTGGTCCAGGTCTATGGAATTCTCTGGATAGAAAAACAAAACAATCTAAAACTGCCAAAGAATTTCGATATAAGTTCAAAAGAAACCTTTTAGAAACATATACTTAAGCTTTGTGATATAAATTCAACAATATATTGTACAATCATATGATTTGTTTTGAAGTTTTGGACATGTCTTGTCTTTTGTGCGTCGGATTTGTGACTGTTTACTTTCTCCTAGTATTGTGTTATTAGACTATTAGGCCCTACTTTGGGGATGGCCCATTCAGGCCTTTTTGGCCTTTTGCCATCTCCTCAATATCATTCTTTGTTGTATTTTATGTATAATTTTTTTGTTTTGTTCTAAAGCTCTGTTCAGTGTATTTGAGTGTGATATTGGAATAAATTGATATGATATGATATGATGATATAGCTCAGCGGTAGAGCGCTCGCTTCGTAATGCATGATTGACTCCTGTCATAATCAATGGTTCGAGTCCCCGCAAAGGCAGTGGAAACTATTTATCTTTTCATGATAGAAAAATAGTTAGGATTCACATTTTCCTGAGCATGTGGATTCCTCGTACCCTTAAGATGGAATGAATTACTTCAAAATATGGGCAAGATTTTGTTCACAACCCTTTCGATTTCGCTTAAAAGATGTTTGGAAAATAGTACGATACAGTAATTCGTTAATAATGTCTCATTTTACATTTGTGTTCCATGGAATAATCAGAAACGGTTCTCTAAATTTTGTGCGACTAAAGTCATAAGTGTTTCATTTTGCCGTGTTAAAATCAGTTGTATCTGTCATAAAAGACTTATGAAGCTACTGTTGGTTAACAAGTGTTATATGATTTATTGTTATCCCTTGTCATCTCGAGTGACTGGGTAGGTGAAGAAAAGTTTGATCCCTAAATTCCGGCTTTTAAACTTATTCGACAATGTGGTAATCACTCTATTGACAACATTGTAATTTGATTTATTAGTTATTTGAAATAAACGTATTACTATGTCAGATTGATATATGACAATCTCTTACGAAATGAGCTGAAAGTCGCGAGTGAAGATTTGAATAAATGGCTTCTGAAGTGAACAAAATGGTGGTGAAGCCAGTCTTCGTGGTTTTATTTTCATGAAAATACTTTCTTGTGTACTATTTAAACTACATTGATGCCAATAAAGTTGGAATATATAAAATATTTGTACCACCTTTTTAGATGTCCATTTATGAGGAATATGTCTGGAAACATATGTTGCTTTTTGGGTCAGATTTGATAGGTATCTAGGTGAGTGTAAAATGGAGCTCTGAATGTGATCAATTTTTGCCATACTGTTAAGAGGCAACAACACAAATGGGTTAAAAAAACCGTAATTTTGATTTCACTGGTTCAAGACTTTCAAGAACCCTTCACTACTCAAGCTGAGTGGCCATATGGAATGTTTATCTGTTAAAGAGTGATATAATGTCTTGGTCGAGCTATTCTGAGGTGATATTCCAACTTTATGTTTAACAGTGTATTTAAAATTAAAAAAAAGCCAATTATTTACGATTAATTGATTACATTTTGCTATAATACTGTCTATTATTTCCAACAACTTCAAACTGCAATTCCAACTTATTATTTACACACTATTCCGCATACACTGACTTGAATTTTGATCTCGAAATGGGAAAATAAGAAAAAGATATTATGACACATTTAACATCATTCGGAAGCTTGGAACATGTAGTATTCAAATATGTAATAAATTCAATTTAGAAATTTGTGACTTTTCGCGCATTTCTTAACAGCACATTACGTATCCTCCTCAAGATGAATGATTTTATCTATAGGTTCCGGGCCCGAATCCTTACACTTAGTGTCAAGAACTGAAGTATGTGTAATTTGATTTATTATACATCTGAAATTTGATAGATAATGATAATTTGGAGACATAATTTTCAGAGCATATATAATAATGAATTCAATTACACTAAATATCTGGAATATCATAACAGCGACATTTGTTGCTATTTACATGCTATAACTCCTAGTTATTAATGATCAATTTATTTTACATCCTCGTACATCCGGTAACTATTTTGACGAATGAGACAATGTCCCTAATTGGCTCATTAAAACGTCAATCACTTCCGCAATCCATTTCATCAAGTAGCTGTTTAAAGAAAGATGAAAATATGAAGAGTTCACTGAGTGTCATTTTGAAATTTAGGTCTATGGAATAGCAAATATCTGGCTTAATCCCAGAAACGGATTTGATTCAACGAAAAGTTAAATTTGGCTGCTTGGCCTCGGGCTTGTGCAGAGTGTCATCATGTCATGAATCGACGATGTCACATATCTTAAGAGTTTGTCAGATATATGTCATTCAAACAAATTAAAATCAATAAATGTGGAAAAGATATTTGTGATGGCTCACCCCGAAAGGGGGTATTTGCAGGTGATATCAATTTTGATTTTTTTCATTTCATCTGTTGCGGCATTTTTAAGCTCAAAATGACACCTTACTAATTGTTGAAGTTGATCAAAGCGATCAAATTTTACAACAGAAAATCTGCTGGAAATTCTTATCATTTGCTTTATTTTTCGCGGCCTATTTCACCTGTTTTTTTGAAAAGTGTTCTGTCGCAAAGTCCCCCTTTTCGTGGCGAGTCATCACAGATGTGGAAGAGATATTTGTCAACATTTCAGCAAAAGCAAAGTAAAGTAGAAAACAACAGTTTTTTTTTAAGTTTTGTTATAAGTGGGGTAAGCATCAAATTAACATTTCTGTGGGGTTGGATGCCTAATCTAGAGCTACGGTGCACCTTCCACATTTTTGTGGATGTGGGAGTGGAGGCCTAGCCTAGGGCTAGGCTGCATCCTTATGTTGCACTGGATTACATTAGGGAAAATATATACCAACTCGGGATCGACGTAATACACCAAAGAGTACTAAAAGGTTTATAATAAGAAGTCTAAATCTACATCCGGTTTTTGCAACCAAACATCATCAACAAACTGTCAATTTCACCTCATTTCCTTGGTTTCGACCCAATTAGACGGTAGAGTTACTTGTTGCGAGCCGTGAAGTATTTTGGCCGGTTTATGCCCCCAGCGAGGATTGCCAGTACATCCGGCGATTAATGTCAGTTTATAATCTTTCACTTTTGAGTTTCATAAACCAAAATGTTTTTAACTTCCAAGATTTCGATATCAAAGTACAGCATACTGACGACATATTGTTACCTTGAAAGAAACTTAAACCCAAAAGGTTGAAAATGTATACATTTAATCCTCCTACCTGCTAAGGACAAGTCAAACATGACCGCACTAAAGTTTTGAAAAGAGGTTATTCAAAAAGCCAAATCGTAAGGTGAAGAAAACTTTGAACTGTGACTGGTAAAAAGAAAAGTAATCTTTTTTCATGAAACAATAGGAATTCATAATATTAGAAAAACGAATATCCAAAACTTACGATGATGACGATACGGGGATACCGCTGTATATTTTGGGTACCAGAAAACTGGTAATTGATATATTATTCCTTCTTGTGACTCTTTCTTGACAAGTGGTTTAGCAACATTAAGCCAATCAAGAGACAGGTTTCAGATAAGTTTAGATTTTTAAAAAGTTTAAGAAAAATACAAAATGTCATTCAGTTAAACTTTTGATCAACAAATTTCACCAAGCACTTCGCCATCGGCCCATTACAATATTATGGTGCCAAAACATAAAGCGTATCTTAACTTAGAAATTTTTGGATATAATTGTTTTTCTAACATTTTATCAATTCATTTAGTTTCGTGCAAAATTCAATTCATTAAGTGTTCTTTATAGAAATATCTTTCACCAGATTGAATATGATAGAATAGAATGTCAATAATGTTTGACAGGTGATTCAATGTACATATTCCTCTGACTCTTCCTCCTTTCTTTCATCTTCCTGTTCCTGACCCTCCTTTGTTAGTTACTTTTAAAAACATCACCAATGGTGGCGCACTTTGGATCCAGACTTGAGCAAAATATCCATCCTCATTATGTAAAATCATCAAATATTTAAAAAGTATTTTCTTGGATCCATTTAAAATTTGAATGAAAGCCATATTTTTCATGAAATTTAACTTAATCACCCTCTTCATGCACAGTTGATTCTATTGTTATAGGACCCAAAAGTTCCAGCAATAAAATTGATGTATCTCTGCAACCACAAGTCTAAAAGAGCTTAATTATGGCTTGTTAGATTTCTTTCAATTGGCTCTTCAAAATTAAATATATTTCATGATTATCAAACAAAATGTTTTTTTGGTAAATATATATACCTACCTTTGTAATGCCACGTGGTTTTTGACCACTTTGGACCAAAGATACCAGTCAATTACATAACCATTGACTTCACTCTCTATTATTTGGCTACCAAAGCAGACAGGTTCAGCTGCCCACGTTTGGTAAACAAGTTTATAAAATAGCTTTATCCACGTGATTTCTTTATCAAAAGGATTTTCAATCAAATCACGAGAGTATTGGTGATCACAGGATTCGAGCCAACTGTCATAAGTACCAGAACCAGAAATCTTATGATAAATCCAACTTGACTGCCATATAAAAGTCAATCTTAATCTACATAGATACAAAAATCTTAACAGAGACCTTGCAATAGCTCACCGATATTTCGGTGCCCCCTGTGTTACTGATATTAGAAATGTCGAAATAGGATGTTAAAATGAATACATGGAATAATAAATAAAAAATGAAGATGTTTTGTTACAATTCCAATATTCACAAATTATTTCATTGTCATTATCTATATTCCTGCATGAAAGCTTACGGCAAAGTCACACCTACTAATCTATATTCATGTAAAACTGTGACAGCAAAAACACAGCATTGCGAAAATTAATGCTTCCTTTTTTTACTTCACGCATGGTGTCTTGTGTCACTTGAAATTTCATTCTGTACTTGGTGAAAAAAGGCACCGAAAATCAGGTAAAAGGCGCGGGAATCATGCCTTGAACGTGCGTGCTGAATTCATATAAAACGGAATCAAGTAAAAGCTTTAGATACAATTTATACGCAATACCGCCACTGTATTGTAATTATTTCCAGGCATGCGTAAATGTACACGTCTCTGTTAAATTTATGCATCCTGCGTGTTTCAAGATCATGCCGGATGGGTTGTTTTATAAAGGTAATAGCGATGGGTATGAACCTAGTGTTATGGATTGTCGAAACTAAAAGGGAGGCTTACACGAAGTCTATTAGGACCTTTATATGTTTGTTTTAATTAAAAAGGAAAATATATAATATCCAGGAACATCTGTCCATTTAAAGTGGTATTTTAGAATCAATTTTGAGACAAAATACCAAAATAACAATTCAGAGTGGATGTTTTAATAGGTAGATATATTCTGATATTGAAGGTTCATTATCCAGTTTAAAATGTTGTCAATTAACAACCTATTATATAAATCCGGAGTAAGTTTTGTGTATAGATTTTGTAAAATACACGAAAGACACCAATAACGTTTCTTTAAGGTCATAGCACAAATGGGATAATTTATTCCTTCCTCATTCTCCATCGCTTTAAAAAAATCCCCTCCTCCTTTTCCTCCCGTCAGCCTTTATTTCTTCATCCTCCATCTTCTCCTCACCCTCCTTCTACTCTTCCTTTTTCTTTATCCTCATACTCTTTTTTCGCAGCTTAACACAATAGGCCGTTCAAATGTGTTGTTAATGCATGACAATGTATTTTATAATCCGTTGTAAAATATTGTGTTAACTCCGATTACTTATTCTATTGACTGTGGAGTCAAAAAGTATAGATAATCCCCACTTGAGAAATTGCAATCCGTAACGGTCCTTTTCTGTTTACAGGGAAGCATACGCAAAAAGCAACGACAAAGAATCCAGCTATGAAATGTTTTTAGTAAAAGAAAATAGGCTATATGTAACTTTGATCTGTTGATTGGCATGTTTCATAATGTAAGACAAATTTGATACTTCTTTTGTAAATAACGAATTTGTTAACTTTTGTAAGATGGCTTATAGTTGATTTGTCGCTGATTAAGCATGCTATCATATCTGCAAAAATGGCGTTTTGAGAATTTAGAAATTGAAGTTTTGGAAAACTGTAAAAAATTATTGACAAAAATGAGACAAACCTTACTATAGATTTGAACTGGGTCACTGACAAATATGTTGCATACATTGTACATGCACATTCAGCACTTTTTACAATTTATCTCATTTCTTAAAGGTCACAGTTGAAACTTTTTAAGTCGATTTAAGTCAGGCTTCTGGCAACCAGTGTCTGTACATATTCTTACACCAGGTCCAGCTCCAGGTCTTTGCAACTTGTCGTCATTTAGTAACATGAACCAAGCAAGACAGGTTATCTCCTCGGAGTAGTCTCCTTCTCACTGCAAAAGGTGTAAGCAACACAGCTCACCAAACTCAACTCTCACTGGTATCGAGGAAGATGTATAAAGGCGGCAAAACGGCTCCAAGAAAAGACGCATTAATATGTAAAAAATAACAATAGCTGTCATTAGTGTAAGGTCAAGAGAATTATTCATATCATGAATCCCGGCGGATTTAGGTACGATTGTGATTTAGAGAAATTGTACTAAAGAAATTGTTTACTACATGCTTTCAATTTATATAACCAGAAAATATAGCATAATAAGTCAAACTCATCAATTTAGTTTCCGTCTTAAAATGTCTTCTTCGTCTTTTCCTTCTTCTGTTTCTTCTCCTTCTTTCTTATTCTTCTTTCTTCTTCTTCCTCTTCTTCTTTTTCTTCTTCATCTTCTTCTTCCACTTCTTCTTCTACTATTACAAAACGGTTCCAAGACAAGACGCATTAAGATGTAAAAAACAATTTCCTGTTTTCTTCTTTTTCTTCTTCTTCTTCTTCTTATACTACTACTACTACTCCTTCTTCTTCTTCTTCTTTTTCGTCTTATTCTTCTTTTACTACTAATTCGTCATCATCATCTTCTTCCTTTTCTTCGTCTTCTTTATAATATGAATCGAATAATGTTTAGCAAACATTTGCAAAATCATTGTTATGTAAGATTTTTTTCACCTGGATGTTGCATCAACGATTCGAAGTGTGTAAAATGTGGGATATATTAAAGACAAATACGTACTTTGAACATGTATCACTGATTTCTCCACGTTCACAGTTGAATCCGTTGAAGTCGGTAAGACCCAGACATCTGGAAGTGAATGACTGCGCATTTCTATGCGCTAGATCTTTGCACCTTCACTTATCAGTAATGGAGCCTTTGCATCGGGGCATGAGACTAGAATTCCTTATTTCTTTTCTCACGAAGTAAGGGCTAAGAGTAAATTGTACAATTGTGTAGGGTGTGGCCATCTTTCTCTTTCTCTTTTTCTTGCTATCTTTTCTATTTTCGGCATCTTTTTAAAGATGCATTGGCCAGCATGCATAGATTAGCCATTTCTGGCTATCCAGGTTGGTACTTCTGTATGAGCTTGGAAGAGACCATGAGTTCATCATGGATCTAATGGCATGTGTCCGTCACGGACCAACCGAGGTAAACAAACAAACAAACAAATAACAAGAACTAAGCAACACAGGTTATCTCCCCGGATTAGTCTCCTTCTTACTGCAAAAGGTGTAAGCGACACAGCTCACCAAACTCAACTCTCATTGGTGTCGAGGAAGATGTATAAAGGCGGCAAAACGGCTCCAAGACAAGACGCAATAAGATGTAAAAAATAACAATAGGTGTCATTAGTGATCCCGGTGAATATTGATATATACAATTGTGATTTGGAGAATTTGTTATAAAGAAAGTGTGTACTACGTGCTTTCAATTATAACCATGTCTTCATCTTCATTTTCTTCTTGTTGTTCCTTTTCTTCTTCTTCTTCTTCTTCTTTTTCTTCTTCTTGTTCTTGTTCTTCCTTTTGTTGTTCTTCTACTAATTCGTCTTCTTTTCTAATTCTTCTTCTTCTTCTTCTTCTTCTTTATAAATTGACTAATGTTTAGTAAACATTTATTAAATCGTTAAATATTTTACTAAACAGACAACCATGTTCTCTTTTATCTAGATGTTACATCGTGCCGTAGGTATTATAACGAATGTTGAATATAAGACAAATTCGTACTTTGAATACTTATTTTTCCAAGTTCACAGTTGAATCCGTTGAAATCGGTTAGACACAGACATCGGGTAACGAATGACTGCGCATTTCTATGCCCTAGATCTTTGCACCTTCAATTTTCGGTAATGGATAACAAGAACCAAGCAAGACAGGTTATCTCCTCTGCTTAGTCTCTTTTTCACTGCAAAAGGTGTAAGCGACACAGCTCACCAAACTCGAACTCTCATTGGCAAAGAAGAGGTACTAAGGCGGCAAAATGGCTCCAAGACAAGACGCATTCAGATGTAGAAAATAACAATAGCTGTCATTAGTGTAAGGTCAAATGAATTATTCATAGCAGGAATCCCGGTGGATTTAGGTACAATTGTGATTTGGAGAAAATGTACTAAAGAACGTGTTTACTACATGCTTTCAATTAATCCAGAAAAGATAGCATAATAAGTCAAACTTATCAATTTTGTTTGTCTTAAATTTCTTTTTCTTCATTTTCTTCATATTTTTTCTTCTTTTTTTCTTCTTCTTCATCATCTTCTCCTCTTCTTCTTCTTCCTTTTCTTCTTCTTCTTCAACTTCATCATCATCTTCTTCTTCTTCTACTACTACTTCTTCTTCTTCTTTGCCTTCTTTAATTCGTCATCGTCGTCTTCTTCTTCTTTATAACATGTACCGTGCGAGTCAAAAAAGTGCAATGGAAGCCATATAGTAAGACAAAAGCAATTTCAGGTAAATAATGTTTATTTCTAAATAGATCATGAATTTGCCTTTCAAATGGTGAAAAATGGTGAGGATTGATAAAGGCAGTGCAAAGATGTCCTTATTTCAATATTATGGTATGAAAACAGTTCTGTCCAAATGCAGCATTCCACTTCAAACATGTAAGTACCAATACCAGGTTTACTTACGTATTATCAACAACTACGTTGTTCCAGGTCTCTGCAGGTCATTTCAACAACAGAATGGACCATTTCGCATTTTTATGCAAGGTGGTGCCCCTGCTCACTGTGCCTTACCCGTACGCAACCGCCTACAAGAGTTGTTTGG
>JXSR01S011984.1:19463-31921 GCA_000969725.1 Ophiothrix spiculata | reverse complement strand
TCATTGTCGTTGTGTCATTCTAGCATAAAAGATGAATTCGTGCGGTAGAACAATTGTGTTTTACCACGGGTTCAATACGCCATGTTTTTATCCAACGCTGTGTTTATATCCAGGGCTGTCATTATCCAAAAACTTTAAGGACCCAGATTTAACCTAAATTGCCGTAGGTGGCGCTAAACTCGAAAACACATTAGTGGAGGAAAATTCCCAAAATTTAGAACAACTTGAAGATTGGCACCAACAGACAGTAAATAACACCTTGTAACAAGGAAAAAGCTTTGAATATTCAGCTATAAATAAACCCATATTTGGAAAGCTAAGGTCACAACCACAATTTTGATACCAAAACCACATGGATGCATAATGGTATGTAGTGGATTTAATTGAATGATATGCTGAAGCTGGAATGGACCTAGTCATAATAATCTATGCTGAAGCTGGAATAGACCTAGTCAAAATAATCATCAAATTTGCACATTTAGAAAGTGTTTTTGCACATGGAAATTTTCCTGACAAAATATACTTCAAAGATATACTTGGAAATAGTATGAGGAAATTGGAAAAAGTGACCTTGGAACCTGTTCATCACTATTTCCAACTTATGCGGCCCGTATCTCAGAATGTGGTTGTGTGACTTAAGGCACATTTTGCTGTAACGTGCCAAATATTGAACTCAATTTCCATGGAGGTTACACTCTTAGGTGATTGGTGATTGAAAAAATCAGATCCCCTCAATATTTTGTTACTTAGAAATAGTTCAGGGTTCCCAGCATTTTAAGAAAACATAATTCCCTGACCTTTCCCTGAAGAAATTTCAAAATTCCATAATTTTTGTACAAAAAATTCAAAAAACAGGTTACTTTTCAAATCCTATGACAATGAATGCGAACCTAAATTTACAGAGGTCTGACACACCAGGGAAAATGAAAACTGTAGATCAAATTTCCCTGATTAAGGCATTTTTAAAATTAAATTCCCCGACTTCTCCCTGACTGGATAAAGTAAAATATATATTTCCTTGAGGGGCTGGGAACCCTGTTAAGTTTACATGCTCCCATAGAGGGAAATACCAGACTGCCTACACTGTCAAATATGATGGAATCATCAGCCAAATTGGGGATATTTTGGTACACCAAAAAGAAAAATTGTTGTAACATAAAGTTGAAAATGTGCATGTCTTTGAATTTCTGACCTGAACAGATGCTCTTATCCGACTCAGTTCAGAAAATTCATAGGAATGTAACTTTCAAGCTTATGCTTTAAGCTTGTTTGTACTTCTGGGTCAATAGCATAATAGGTTGGGTCAAGGGGCAGACAGCTTTGACCAGGAAGAAATTGATGGGAACACTTGCTCAATCAGCTGATTTGTATCCCCCCAAGCCAGGAAAATCCAAGCTCAAATCGGGCTATAAACCTTTTCAAAATCCATTCGGAAATCTCTGGAACATTGATCACATGGCCATTTTTTCAACCAATCACGTTCAAGCTCATTAGTATGCACGATTTTGTCAACAAAATTTTCAAAAATTCTCTTGCATTTCGGCACAATAAAAGTGAAAAATAAATAGAACCAGGGCTCTATTTCATAAAGCTATTTAGGAATATTCTTAAGTATAATTTTGTAAAGTTACTCCAGAACAAGAAATTTTTGAACATTTTCAACTTGGAAGTGATCAAATTTCCCAATGTAAGCCCAATATATTTGAATAGTTCAAACATTTATGCCTTTGTCCTTTAAAGATGAAGTTGTGGGTAATTGACCTTTGACCTAATATATAGTCAAATTAAGATCAGACCTAAAGTTAAGAACATTTTAAATAAAGATAAGAACTTTTCTGTTTCGTTTTAAATTTTCTTAACAAATTTGGAATGGGAATTGCATCAACTGATAATAATTCAACATTTATCATCCAAAATTGCTTTTGGAAACTGAACTCATTGTTCTCAAAGTCTAAAATATGTGTGGATTTAGGAATGATTATTGCTCTCTAGACCAACTTAGGAATATTCTTAAATCTTTATGAAATAGAGCCCAGACCCCTACATTATTAGATACACTAATTCTGAACAACTTTTGGCCGACGGTACCATAAGCTCACCGACACAAAGAGTGAAATTTCCATTTGATATCGGCTGATCTGCGCTGATTAAGCTTAATAAAAAAGTCCCATCAACTAAAAGTGACTCTTCAGCGCTAACCCTAATTACAAGTTCGAATTCGTACGCAACCAGTTAACGAGACCGCGAACTTACCATTCTGGTTATTGTGTTGAAGAGTCACTTTTTCTGTCGGCAATTGCCGGAAAGTGTAAAATCAGCTTCGGAAATTCTCGGAAAGTCGTGTTTTGAAAAGGTCTATTGAACCCTGTTACGCACCTGTTCTGGTGATTTTAGTATTCAAACATTTTGTAGAACACTTCAACACAAATCAGCGATGCATTGAAGCATATTGGATAAAAATATGTGAATGCATCGGATGTAGAGTTGTTGACTTGGAATGTAATGAAATGCTCCGTAACATGTTTGAATTGCTCGCAACATAAAAACTTATAAACATCACATTATATAAATGTTTTCAATTCATGAAAAGTGACCCGACATATCGAAAGCTACCTTACGGTTCCCAAAATCAAAATTATTTTATTGGTCTCATCCTAAAGCTGAGATTTTAAGCTTTAAAATGACACATTGCTTTAATTATTGGATGTTCGGTTGTAGAGTTACATCCAAATTGGTAAAAGGAAGCAGGCTGATTTGGAAAACTATAGCTCAGCTTCAAAGACCCGTATCATGTAATTTACTATGCCCACCTTAAGGTACCTTTTGATATGGTGGGTCACAAATCTAAAAGCATGTTTGCGCCCTTGTCCATATTCCAAGACCCAAGTGAGGGACAGTGCATCTCCTATGTATACTGGATATGACATACTTATTTGAATAGCAACTGAAACATAATGAATAGTTGAATTGTATTTGTAAGAGAGAAAATGTAAAATCCACCAAAAATACACAAATGAAAACACAGATAAGTCGTGACTTTTGTATATAGTGCGGATGACTGGCAACATTTATTGGCGTTAGAACACTTCTTACTGTACACTCATATTGACAATAACATTAGATGCAAGATAGCAAGAGAATCACAACCAAACTGTTTCTATCCAGATTTCACAAATTTAAACTTTCAAGAAGTACAAAATTTGTCAAAAACTTGTTTATGGCTATCAAAAATCAAACATGTTAAACTCCAGAAACCATTTTGATTCAAGTACAGAATGTCTTGCTTTACGAAAATTCTAGACTCTAAACAAAATCTAGACTCCAGATAAAATTCTTCACATTATATTTCTTATGTATAATCTGAACAAAGGAAAAATTCTTCCTAGATTCTAATCCAGGCATCAAGTCCAAGCCCTTAAAGCATCATTGACCCCTTACTGACGATTAATTGGATGGTAATTTCATAACAATTTAATGGATAGTGGTTGCAGTTTTAGACCCTGTTTGCATTACCAATAAAATATTTTGTAGATGAATTAGACAAATATTGATATATTTTCTGTAACTATTTGAAAACATATGATTTGGGAGATTTATTTAACTAACAAACAAAGATGGACCTATCTTTGTTAAGTAAAGATTTCTTTAATGTGGTATGGCAATGAAGCTCCTAGCTCCCTCATTAATATAATTTTTGACCCACTATCTGATACTTGGAATTTGGAATCCTTAATGAATTTAAATCACGACAAATGAAAAGTCGGTCAGGCCATCCATCGAAAACATGAATACATCTTGAATAACATGTCAAAAACACAACAACATAACATTGTACCTCAGATCACTTCAAAAATGATGAAACTTGTCAAAAAAACACTGGCAATATAGGACAGAAACAGCTGGTTGTCTTTGGGTATAAGTTTCCATGATGTTAAAATGAGATTTGTTTTTGTTAAAATCAAAATATGTTTGTAAAAATCAAATGTTAAAATCCCATTTTAAATTTGAAATGACGATTGAACAAGCTCTGAAATAATATTCCTGTTTATACCTTTTTTCAAAAAAGGGTATCAAAAAGCATGTGATGGAAACAAAATAAAAACTTTTGACAGATGGGTCCGAAACAAAATCTCCAAGCAAATGTTTCACCTTAGTTTGTCAGTGGCAAGAAATTTCCATCTGGCTTTCTTGGAACAAACATCCCAAAATGCACCTACTTTAGCAAGCCACTTGGGACAACCATCGTAATTACAGCCCATCATCCATTTTTCATTTAATCAACCCGTTGAGGAAATTGATCTCTTATGGTTATGCTTTGCAACAGAATGAAGCATAAAATCTCATTTAACACCATGGTACAAGAAGCTAAATATCTGTTTTTTTGTAACTACAAGACTCTTTAATTCTATACATTCAAAGTTGGTGGTGGTAGTGGTAACCATAAAGTATTACATTTCTATAAGTTTGTCAATTTGTTAAAATCTCAATAGTTGTTTTTTGTACAATTAAAGTGGTAGGTGGAATACAAGTTTGAACACAATCACACACAGAATAAAAGTATTATAATAACCATTGATCAACAAAGGCGACTCACTTCTATTTAATTGATGTTATTATCATCTTATCAACCAAAGAGGGTGCTAATTCATTCAATAACAAGCCATATTTGGAAAGAAATCTATTTTGATGATGAATATCTGGGCATGATAAAATGCCTTGTTTTTTGTTGTGTCATCAAACACTGATAAACACCCTCTTTGAGACAAATTTTGCTACGGCACTGGAAGCACAAAAACAAGATACAAACCATTCACCAAAACATGACGAGGTTTGTCTCATTTTGTAAATAGCATTGCTCTATGAGAGCACTAACGTTGATCAATGTTGTCCAAATCAATAATCAATATACAAAATGTTTGGCTGAAAAGGGTTGAATTGGGAGTGCTTTCATTTCATTATGATCGGTAACAGAAATAGTCTGATATGATTAACAAACTTCCAAGTTATACACTGGGGAAGTGACATGTCATAATTTATGCAAATCAACCCAACACGCACGATCTGGTTCCAAACAAATGTGATGATCATTTGTTTGGAACCAGATTGCACATCTTGGGCTAATTATGCAAGAAGTTACATAACTACTTCTGCAGCGTATTGAGAAGAATTTCAGAGTTTTTCACTCGCCCTTCACATAAGCATGCGACTCGCTTAAACGATGTCATTCTTTAAATACAAATGTTCCAATAATGAGTAAATGTTACATTAGGTGGGATGTATAAATATCTTCCAAAAGCACCTCCTCAGCACAAACCATATTAGATTTAACATAGTTTTCAAAATGATAAGAAACAATTTATATAATCAACTGAATCTAGATTTAATGTAGTCAGGAATTGTACAGAAAGATAGATAGATAAAGACGATGCTTTAGTTAAGATTATTATACCCAAATAAGGTATTAATTTGGTTGCGATTTTTACACCCACAACTGGCAACAATATCACTGGCCCTCCACAAACATCCTTGATTCTGTTTTTAAAATACAATCAAAATTCAAAAACTGTTTTTCTTTGATGAGTTGCAAATCACTAGGAGTTGTATAGCATTTACTGATTATGAGAAAAAGTTTGTTTATATTTTGAATAAGGAATGACTTATTGTCCAAATTCAAGTTGGTTTTTCATATTTCATTGTTTTGATCTGACTTCAAATTTCATGAGATGTGATCCACTTTTTCAAAACTGAAACTCCCTAGACCTAATCTCACATTATCTTTTCTAAAGCATCCTCCTGCATAGAAAATATTTCCAACTCATCCATATCACGAGTATAAATACTTCTTTCAAAGCATCATATTGACCTCACTTTTTTGCAACCCAACATACCACCAAAAATGATAATAATATTGCTCATAACAAAATAAGGGTTCTATATATAATAATATTGTAATTCTGTACAAATATTTATCATTATGCATGCACAATACACTAATAATTTTCGATGGATGTAAATAAAAATTTCAGACTTTTTAAGATTGTCCAAATGTTTTTTTTACCATTTGTTTGAAAAAAACATGCAACATAATGTTCAAGGTGCAAACATTCAAAACAGAAATGAAGAGAAAAGCAACAGAAACTGAAAAAAAATTGCTTGCAAGACTGCTGCGCTTTAATGTAAAAAAGTCTATCGTTACATCATTTCCTTTGTTTAAAAATCAACATATTTTCTTTCCTCTCTTTTTGTAAGCATCTGCACCATGTACAAGCTGTTAATATTCATTCATGTACAAATATACATGGTGATATTGGGCGAGTTTCAAAGGAATAATTTCAAAACTCAAAGTGGGGGTACATTAAATTAAATGCATCCTGCTGCTATTTCATAAAGCTAACAATATTGATGAGTTGTTGTTTAAAATATTGAGTAGAAGGTTAAAAAATGTATGTCCCATAGGCTATATTAAATTCTCCCAAAATATATACTCTTGTTTCACTGTTAAATTATAAGAACTTGCACCCTTGATTTTAGACAAAGATTTTGAAATTATCCTTTACTCAACAGCAACATTAGGCTTTCATTAGGTCAAGAGTTTCAATTTTAGAAACACTTGATTTGTTGTCAGTTATTTTGTTTTAAAAACACTGACACGTATCATGACATATGCTAGAAGTATATAGCAGCCCAGTAAAAATGTAGATTATATATTATAATATTGAAATGTATAATCTGAATTGACATAATAATTATATGCTAAATTATAAAAAGAAATCTACAATCTAAATAAATTAAATCGCTTTAAGTATTGGGCTACTTGCTACTAAACAAAAAAACATCTACATCTAGCTACAGTTTTGCCTTTGTACAGCTTTCGTTTGTTTTAAATCCATACCATAATTTCTCTTTATTCAATATAGTTGTTTTACTTTTAAAATATCACATTTTTTCTTTTTCAAAAGCAATGAATTGTCGCATCCAGGGTACCTTTATCCTATTGACTTTTCAGTTAATCGTTTCAAGATCATACTTTGGTCCATAAAGGCAAACTATTAGATCTAAATACACTAATTCTGACTGAAGTATTCTGAGTATCTCAATTTCATTGCTTTTGAATCGGGTAATAATCAACAATTTAAAATATACATGAATTATTTTTGTTTCTACTGTACACATAATTTGACTAGATACTAATACTTTCTATAATAATTTTGCTTACATTAAATATTTCAAAAAAATCCACGTCCATCTTACATTCCTCTCAAATTCCGCACACTATGCAGTTTTCCAGCACTGAATAAGTTACAGTTTATAAATACACTTATTACGATTTACCATATTTCAAGAAGCACCAGGGAGACTCAAGACTCATGGGAACAATAGTGACTACTTATGACTAAGGTAAGTGGTCTCTAACACAGACTATATTGCACGCTAACACTACTATTTATTTCTAAAGGTAAATTGCGATTACATAAAGCTAACATACAGTTTGGAAAAGTTAAACAATTAACCCACGTTACATTTTTGAAAAAAATTGTTTCCATGGTAACTGATTATCATAACAGCCAATATGCAAATGTTATCAGCTGTTCTGTATAAATATCATGTTTAATACCACTTTAAAAGTAGCTCAATAATATGAGTTATTACTGACCATATATATTGTACAATATTAACATTGGACTACACTAGAATATGGTGAATACGTACTATGTGAACTAACGAGATACTACGTTAAAATTGCTACGATAGTGTATTGAAAACTTTGGTGAAAGCCGTCTTGCTTACATTTATGTGTTCTACAATAATACAAGACTTGCATTTTGTTATGACAGTTGAATATCAATATAAATATTGTCTACAATGATATGTAATCACGCTCTCGTAAATTGAATATTGATGAACAAACTCACACTGATTTTGATACAGGAAAATGATACATCAGGTTAAATAATAAGTGGAATCATAAATTTGGAATGATATTGAGTTAACTAAACATCTCTATCATGCAAAAACATGATTGTTGTAATTATAAGACAATTTCAAATACATCTTATTGACATTTAGGTTAACTTACACTTTACAACTTCAAAGGAATACAAAAGAATGATTTGTTGCATCCATTTCATGTTACGTATATCTGTTTGATTCCTTTTCTAGTAGAACATGATAAATCAACAGACCCGCGATCCAAGTGACCACACACTAATTTGCTGTATGATTTTGTGTTTCGATCAATAAGATCAATGGTGAAACACAAATTAACAACCTTTTTCTGCTATCAAAAATTTGGGTTTCATTTCAACATTTGACAGCTAGGCACACAAGACCATGGCCCAAGGGGTATGTGACCCACCATCCTGGACATTTTGACCTAAAAATGGATCTTTAGGATCCAACCCCATACACCTCTCACTACAACCCTGTACAGAGTTTTCAATCTGCTATATTTGATTTCATTTTCCTCTTTAAATTGGGATGCAATTCTTAAATGCCTAATGTCAGGCTTGTAAGATAATGCTGATTGTGGGCCTCTTAACAATGCTATTCTTTGGGACCCATTTAATAATGCTGGAGTTCCTAATATAAAAATGCATCAACTATTTTAGGATACTGTCAAATTTGTTTGAAATTTTAAAAAAAAATGAACATGTCTCTTGTTATATTGACTAGAACTAATAGAAATAATATGGACATCAAATGCATGTTGCCCAATGCATGATAAGTAAGCTTAAGTACTATATACCTGTTATTAATATCTACATGAAATTCATACCAATGCATTACAAAACACTTTCGGGACCTTGTGGATGAACATTGGTACTTAGTAGCTCAATCATCTAAACCTGTTGGAAATAATGATTTTCTCTTATCAACAAATTGCAGGTGATAAAAACAGAAAGTATCCATTGAATTTGAGGTGAACTGCATTCTGATGATTATTGTGATAAGCGGGTAAAGAATGTCTATGTTTTATTTTGAGCCATTTCAATTATAAAATTCATACTGTTGAGCTAACAATGTTCTTCATGCATTAAAAGATCGTACCATGATCAAAATGACCACAATGACTACGTCAATGAAATCATATTGATATCAAACAGCTCTTACTATTTCAGAATCACGATTTTAAGCTTAATACTTGGCAGTTTCAATGTGAACATTGGCGAAATGTTAAATTTCCATAACTGTTCTTTTCCTGTGATTACTAGTAAAACCCCAATCCTTAGTCTGATAACATTGCATACCTATTTTTCTCACAAAAATACCTAAGCAATATACTCTATATAATTTCTATTTTATACAACATATATTTTCTATATCTATTGACTATATCTTCGTTGTCTTTCAAGAAACCTTCCAAATTCAGCACCATTTGCAATCGATGCTGAATATTTTCAAGTAATATTACACTGTTGTTAGTTTTCAAAAAATCCAATACAGAGGAATAAATTATAGATAAAGAGTTACATCATATTCTTCTATTTATATTTTTCACATATTTACACATTTATCTAATGTACACATGTAATGCCGAAATTCCTGTCGTAACTTTCAGCGCAATTCCACAAAATATGATCCTTTTGCAATTCTCTGTATAAATCTCAAACTGATAAAAATGATTTATAAATAAAATTCCAGGATATATAACCACAATCTGGATGTTTTTTTTTTTTTTCATATTATTCTATTCAAAAATTGGCTGTGGAAATTAAATGTTTAGATGAGTTTCTGGTACTAACCTTTTAAATATTGTTGAATAAATGAACATTTTCCATGACTCCTCTGTGCAGGATCCATTATTTAACTTTATTCCTGACATAAATTATGCAATAAAAGGAAATATAATTCATTTGAAAACAAAAATGTCTGCTTTATCTTCATATTGTTGTTGCAATTCAAAATATCATCTGACGTAATTAATATTTTTTAAGTTTTAGATCTGCTTCAAATTGTACATTGCTTCTTTCATTTAACAAAGCTATAAGAGAAAGAGAGACAAAGCTTTTAATGAATAATGACCTTTTGACCTGTTCCAAATTAAAACTATTTAAAAAACACTCTGAACCAAATTCAGTATACTTTTGGATGAAAATCAATGGTTACTAGTAACTGTCTAAAATTTACATTTTTTTTTACAGATAATCAGTAAAAATACAACACATTCTCCTTCTCTTTGTTTCACAAAAAAGAAGACAATGAAATCATGCAGATTCCTGTATATCAAATGTGATATATATAATCTATGTTCATCTACAATTTTCTTGATGTCTCAAGGAATTATATACTGGCTTTATTTATCCCAGAGATTATCTCTTGATCTTAATCACAACTAATCCCTTTCTGATCATAATCAATCTAGGATTGTGTTAATCATAAGATCACAGAGCATATCAATCATTTGATCCTAAACCTCAAGTAGCACTTGGGCTGCCATAGTTACCATCAATTGTGTAAACAATTTCTTTTATATACACAAGAAAAATGACACTTACATACATCGTACCGTTGATATTGTGAAGGCTTTTGTTTTAAAAGTATAAGTACCAAATTAATAATGGAAATACTATAGTGTTTTTATTTTAAGTACCAATTTAAATGTAAATAGGAATACTTTCCATATATTAAGTATCAAATTAGTTACTAGAAACACTTGGCATGTGTTCAAGTATTAATTAATTACAAGAAATACTATTTGCATGTGTTCAAATATCAATTTATTAGAAAAACTTCACATGTATGTAAATTCAGATATTAGAAACACTATTTGCATGAGTTTTAGTCATCTCAATGACTAGATACACTTTGTATGTGTAGGATACTTGACACACTTTTTGCATGTGCAAGTGTATCAACTTAATTACGAGAAACACTTTGCATGTGTTAATGTATAATCACAATTACCAGAAACAATATTTGCATGTGTTCAAATATCAGTTCAATAACTAGAAACACTTTGAATGTATTCAAGTACCAAGTCTATCAATAGAAACACTCTTTCAATAGAAACAAGTCTATCAATAGAAACACTCTTTGAATGTGTTCACTTAAAAGTATTAACTTAAATATTAGAAACACCATTGTGCTTTTCATTCTACATAATTTTTTCGATGTGGACATTTTTGTTAACGGAAACGATAAGAATCCATGCAGCACCATGTGAAGTATAGTTGCGTATTACACAATTCTCGTTGTTGTAGTGGGCATGCACTCATATACATATAGAAATATGATGTGGTTAATTTATAAATATATACAAAAACAGGTATTGTAGTAGAATGATTTCTGCAACACATTGATAATTTGGGTACTCCCTGCTTGCGTTGGACTAGGAAATTTATACATCAAATTTGGTGGTTAGCTTCTTCCTGATGTTTTCCACCAAATATGAATTGCTCACTGCTTATGTTTTAGATCAGGATAAATTTTGATGTGCTGTAAGCATGCTGGGCTCATTCTCTCAACCTCTACAAAGTTTTTACAGGGCGAGTCAAAAATAACAATCTCTAATTACATCCATGTGTTGTTTTGTAAACATTTGCACTTGTTAATCACCCTGTATATTCCACATAATACTTGTCCTTGATATTGCAATGGAGATCCGTTTTCTTTGTGAAAGTCACCATGACCAATATTATTGATACAAGGTGACTCATAAATAATACTCCAATGACAAAGATCCATATGAAAACCCTGTATGATATGTCATATCAACCTATAAGGTGATGCACAAATTACTCGCTGCAAAGATCCGATCAGGATTGTAAGCATTTTGCATGTTATCAACAGCAAAGACAGCTTTGTATGTCATACAAAAATGATATGTTGTAATCACCATATATAATAAAGATACACCTATACATGTTTTATGATGCAGCTTTCTTTCGTAAGCGGTTGCTGGACAGAACCTATTACGGCCTGCACATGATGAATACACAGTGGGTAATATATAGTTACAAGTTCCAAAATTTGTATTAAAGATAACCGAAATGACGATTTGTTTTTTCGCATCACAATCTCACATTCAATTGTGTCACCCTGTATTCACTGACGCTTAGCACACTGAAGATCAGACAAAAACAATTTGGGGAAAGTCCCTCAAAGATTATAAATAGCATTAAACATTTCCAGGTTCCGAATTCTGCAACTTGTTTTGGTCCGTTCCCATACATGTAGTTTTGTCACAGTACAAAGTATCCTTTTTGCATGTTTTGTAAAGACGGAAGTTTGCAGTCTTGAATGTTGCAAGCATAGCGCACACTAACCTGCTGTACAATGCAGAAGATTGACCTTTCAACCGTACATCAACTGACCTTTGACCTTACACTGCTGCAATAGGAGCCTCTTTATTAGCTCTGAATTTGCCAAACAGGCTTGATACTCCATTCTTGATTGCACCACCCCAAGTCTGAAAAGAAATTGACATAAACATTACAATGAGACTACACAAATTAAAA
>JXSR01S011984.1:6790-18466 GCA_000969725.1 Ophiothrix spiculata | reverse complement strand
CTTGACTGTGTTTTGATCAAATCGACTGATGGTTCAAAACTGAGAAATCATGAACAGGTTGACCAAACAATGAAATTATTAAAATTACACTTTTGTGATTGACTTGGATGATATCCAATATCTCTAACACTAGTTGAGTACATTGAGGAGGGCAATTCCAAATGAGTATCAATATTAGATATGATCATGACCAACAAAACACATCATATATGTGACCATCCTCCACAAACCCTCGGTAAAATCAACCTATGTCCAATTTGCTTTATTACAGATTTAAAAATTAGGATATGTTAAATAGCTAAATTTGATTTCTATTCACGGAAGAATTGAATATGTGGTGTTTATCTCCATGATTTTGCGTAACATGGAAAATCACAGAATAATTTGAAAAATAGAATTTTGATTTTGCAAAAATGGAGAAACAGAGGCTTTAAAGGGGCATTGGACAAGTTCAGCATCATCCCGAAACTTTTCCCCAAACTTTTTGAGATTTTTGCATCATTTGAAGTATTAGTGGTAGTAAAGACAGCATGTAAAGTTTCATTGTCAAATTCAAACCCTATATATCAAAATATTTAGATATTTTCTTATTTTTAATTATCATTGTCGACAACGATAAATACTGCCCTCTATAGTTGAATTTCTAGAATTGGCCTTTTCAGGAGATCTAATGAAAATTTAAAATTTCTTTTGGTTTTTCTGCAATCTATGATATGAAAGGAATGTTTTATAAACAAATCTTTGGCTCTTTCTCATTGCATAGCAACAATAAATACGTTTAAAGAATAGCCTCATACACAAAATCAACAAATAAAATAAAATTCAAATTTTTGACTTTTTGGAAGGTTTTGATCAAAATTTTACCGATATCTGGTATTTGACTGTTATTTTCTAACACAAGAAGTGTAAATCATCCACAAACAAAATTTCAAAATTTTGTCCAATGCCTCTTTAATATAAAGAAGTTCACAGAATATCATGTATAGATGCAATTAGTTAACAGTAAGTGAATGTTTATCATCTAGTTACCAGCTAGTGTACATTTGTCATTCAACTACATGGCGACACACTTTCTAGTCATAGATAATGTTTATCCTCAAACCAAAAATAATATACCAGGTGATAACATGGCAATACAAAAACCAATCAATGCTAACACAGCTGTAAATCAGTTTCTTCAGAAACCTGTCTCGCACAAGCTGGCTTCCCATTCAACCATTTTCATTATCTGTTAATTTGAAATACGGCTTCATCAATTGGACTGGTTCCAAAATGCATATTTTACATGAGTGAATTACTAAGTAATTCCATCAATTAATGCCTATACCATATTGGTATCACAGACAGGTAAAAACAGGGAGAAATGTAGCGCAAAACAGGAGAAAATCATGATAAATTTGAAACCAAAAAGAAATTTGGAAATATTGGCAATTCCTGTCCTGGTTACACCACTGATCTATAGGAAATATTAGAAAACTTCAAATACAAAAAATATATCAATATGTCATATTTACAAAAAGAATCACAAAGTAAATATTACAAAATGGCTGCCATCCATCCCTCCATATTTGCTGGTTACCATAGCAACTCACCTTGCATGCGGCTTCTATTGCCTTAGCCAAACCTCCAGCAGAATGTTCACAACAGAACACATGACTCTGGAACTTATTTTTTCCTATGCACATGATGTAACCAAATTGCCTGAGGAAAAACAAGAGAATGCATTAATTAACTATCATAATTATATTCTTAAAAAAATCAACTAACTATCACAGTTATAAAATAAAACAAAAAACAAAATCTAGTAAAGCCAAAAGTATATTTTTCCATTTTTCTGATTTGTAAAAACTACCATTTTCATTTTAAATGACCTTGAAGGGTTACACAATTTTATCCAGGTGAACAGCAAGCATCTGACATTATGTTAAATTTGGAATGAAATGTTTTTAATGTAAGCAAAATAAAAATTGGAGAACCTTATAGAGCATATACTTTCAACACGAAAAGGCCAATCTGGTAGAGATCAAAACAATTGGATCTAATATGTGTCCCGCCGCGGCAAAAGGATGCAGTTGTCGTCTCCTACATGTAGCTCATTGTAGCATATCATATGTATACTAGTTGTATACATCAGATATGCTACAATAAGCAACATGTACGAGCATTAACATTAACACCCTTTTTTGTAAAAAAACAATGTGTATTGATTATTGACAGACCATAAATTTCAACCGTTCTTCTTCAATTGGGATCAATGGAGCATCAGGATTTTTAACCAGACTAAATTAAATACAAAACCAGTTTAAGTAAAAATTTAATTCTGAACATAAAATCTTAAATCAGATTGTAAAACTTTGTCATAATTGCCTAGATTATGTAGATATCGCATTTTTTTGAAACCTACCAATGTTACCCATGTTCCAATTACAACAAGACTGTACTTGTTACATGACCACCAACAAATACTCTCTTACACATTTTAAAGAGCATATTAAATATATTTTCCAGGAAAAGTCTCAATTTACAAGGAGTAGTGTTTCAAATTGTCCTAGTTTTACATATACCTTAGTCATAATTGCCTAGATATCACATCTTTGGAAACATACCCATATATTATCCATGTTCCAATTATAGCAAGACTATGCATGCTTATAACATGACCAAAAACAAAGTCTTTCCTGTCTGGAAGGCTGTCTCAATTTTCAGGGAGTAGAGTTTCAAATTTTTCTCTTTTTAGGTGATTTGGTCTTTTTTGATAGATTATCAACTCATAGCTGTCAATCACTGTCTGAAAACATTATCTCGCTTTAGAATTGGCAATTTGTAGTTCTAGTTTTCGAAAGTTGATACTACATTTGTGAGCTCCTCACCCCATGGAATTGTAGAACTCATTTTTTTCTTCAAGCGATCAAAGTATACATAATGCTTTGTGGTGTCCTATATATCTGATAATATTGGATCTACATATGCTAATGATAAAATAGGATGAGATGATTTATGATAGAAAATGTATCGGACAGCTCAAAGCATGATAATGGTACAAAATTGGATCGATTAAGCCCATATTTATTGGTCGAGCTATGAGTTGCAAAAATATTGGGTGAGACGCAGTCGAGCCCAATATTTTAAAACTCATAGCGAGACCAATAAATATCGGGCGTAAATCATCCAATTTTATCATTATCATGTTTTGGATCCAATATTTTCCCACACTTGGACACCTCAAAGAATGCCTAATATTGGTAAAATAATAGGCTTGAGTTCATCTCACCCAATATTTTTGTAACTCACAGCTCAACAGATAATTTTTTGGCTGAATTTATCCACTTTTATATCAAATTACACTTGAATACTTGAAATATCAATAAGATGAAGTGCCTATTATTGCAGAGACAAAGGCTTTAATAATACATATGACAATCCTTTGATAAATGTTATTGCATTAATGAACTAGTTTTGATTGAATTGTTTAATTAATTTCATCTCTACAATGCATGATTACAGCACAGAATTAGGTTAAATTATGCAGGCTTGTTAATTAGCGTTTGAAGACATTGGGGCTGTATTTCAAAATGCCATCCGTGGCTAATGAATGAGAACTGATGATGTTGTCTTTTTTTGTCCTTCAACAGTGATATGTTATGCATGGGAAGAAGACGATTTACAGATTTTGAAATTCATCTGACTTAAACCATGATTATGGAACAATGCAACTATGAAACGGTAAACATGCTTATTAATTCATTTGTTACTTAAGACAAATGGTATTGCTAGGAAGAAAAAATATAAAGTTGCTATTTATCAATTTCGGGAGAGGAGGAGGGGAGGATGTCATATTTAAAAATTAAGAATAATTGTAACCAACCATCAGAAACATCAAGTTTAGTCAGCATTTCAATTAAAAGTTGCATTTTGAAAAACTGTGATATTTGCAGATTTGAATGTTCATGCCTTTTTTAAACTGCTAACATAGTAATAGCCTTTATTTTATTTCAACTTCACAATATCTGAAAACTAACATTTTCTGTAGTCTCAATAGAAATTGTGCATAATATGAAAACATTTTCTCAGTTTTAGGTATTTTGACATGCCATTCTTTGAAGAATTGTAATTCAACTTCTGGTTGTCACATGAATTTGAAATAAGTGTTATTTCAAAGCTTAAGATGTGTTTTTTATAAATCTGCAATAAAACAAGTTTGACCTGTAACTGACTTAACTGGTGGTTTGTGCTGGATGGTCACAATGTGTCACTAACAAATTTGACGTCCAGTTACAATGTTATTTCTTTTCTTGATATTATCCATTAATTTGGTTGATTGATTCAAAGTTTTGATTGTTATTATCAATTATCAGAAATGAAACCATCTAGAGTCACTGACAAACCAACTCTCTGTGGTGGAGATAAATGACACAGCTCTGAAGAAACAAAGTATGTCAATGTTATTCCTTACCTTACATCTGGTCCAATTCCAAGGAATGACAAGAAGCGTATTCTATTCTCGGCAATGATCTCTTTGGTCTGAAAAAAATTGGGGAATAAAAATTGTAACAAGTTGACATAATATCTAAGATGTCCTGGTCTGACCAAGATTTTATTTTTGCAAGAACAAATTGTAAAACAACGATCAAAAATGTAAGGGAAGGGAGTGAAAAAGTTTGTGAGGTAATTCGAAGGATTTTCCAACTTTTTTGTCCCAAAAATATAATAATGTAGACTGACTTACCAACCCAAGGGAAGGTATCATGTACTTCCTTCCCATCATGCATTGCTTCCTATCAGATTACTTGTACTGGGAGTCTTGCAAGAGGTTAGGGATGAATGAAACATGCTCAAACTGCAAGATTACGATAATCCACTTTGATTTATGGACATTTAATCACTAACTACTGACATGATTTCCAATGGAAACAACCCATACAAAGCAATGCATGATGGGATACACACAATATCTTCCCTTGACTGACCCTATCTGGATGGATCGTCGTAAAACAGTTTTTATACATTTTGTTGCCTAAGCAACATTTTAAATTATATTAGATCTTAACCCACAATGAAACTGTCCATTGGTCAAAATAATATGTTATTATCAGTCACAGATGTTTTGGTAAAATTGGGTGAAGGTTAAGATACATTGCTCCCTGAGCATCATTTAATTGGCTTTATGAGGACTGCTGATTGATGAACTGAAGGTGATGAAGATGGTTGGTACAACATTGTCTTTAATTAGTTTCACACTAAATGAACACAATATGTTGGAGTTAATCAAATGTGATTAGTCACTGACGTCAGTAAAAGAATATGTTGTCGAAAGATAAATAATGAGAGCAAGTTGATAATCTATTTAAAATAAATCATATCAAATTTAAATGAAAATATATGACAAATACAAAACTTTAGACTGATTACAAGAATCCTGGCGAAAAGAAGAAATCACTCTTCACTCTGAGTTTCATCCCAACCAGGGATCATCAGACAGATATAAGACTCACCTTGATATTTGTGACTGTTATCGTTGACACGGCAACCTCAATTCTTACAGGAATCCAATTCTCTTCTGGTATCGTCTCAAATGCTTTGTTTATAGCCATATTCAACGTCTCCATACCTGAAACAATAAGGGCAGAAAGCAAAACTTTGTTGTTACAACTGACATGAACATAAGGCAGGATAAAAACTTTTAACATTTTCATTTTCATAAATATCATGGATTGTTATTCCAAAGAAATAAAAATCACTCATTTAAAATGCATGTAATTAGAAATAAGAAATAATTCATGTATATTTAATTAACAATTAAGATAAATCTATCTTATAATAAGTAAAAAATAATATTTGGTAGGACATCAAGCTTACCAAGTATTTGGCCCAGTATTAGGGTTACGGTTAAAATGGATTTAGGAAAAGGGGTGAGTGATTAGCGTGATGGGAAGGTGTAAAAATCGGGGAGAATATTCGGTATATTTGGCCCAGTATCTGGACAAGATTGAAACATTGTGGAAGAAGGGAGGGGGTGGCAAGCCTGATGGGTGAAGTGCAATCTTATCCACTGTAACATATCATGAGTACAAACCAGTAGCTGTGATAAAATTACTAAACAGGACAAAGGAAAACTAGCCCTAATCAATGTCTACAAATAGCCCATAGTCTTTTGTAAAGTCTACTATGGAATCATTTTTGAACATTTTTTCTTTGAAGCATTAGAGAAAGGCTGAAATTGATATTTGTTTATCTTTCATACAAGCCTGGCTCATCTCATCTTATCCACTGTATCAGGTATCTTGGGTATAAACTCATCTCATACCTCTGTTGAAATTACAAAATAGGGCAAAGGTCAACTAGCACAAATCAATTTCTGCAAAAGAACCCATACAGCAAAATATGCTCAACATTTGCTTAACATATGCTATCATCAACAGCCATAAAATATCTTAAGCATTGCAATATGAACTTGATAATTCTTGTAAATGTGTATATTTTTCTGTAACTGATTACACAATATTAAATCTAACCACCCCCATACTGCTACACCCACCTTTAGCCACACACACAAATGTATAAAGGCAATATAACGAATTATCAGTACAAAGTCTCATACACTGTCTAGGTTACATCTGAGACATACTAATGGCATTAAATGCTACATACATTAGCTTTATCTCATCTCTGAATTGACATTTAAAGACTTATAATTTCACTTGTTAAGACCTTGCAACTTATATTTCCTATGTTTACCTATGTCTAATGATATTCTTAAAGCATCATATATCGTAAAATATGAATTAAAGGATGAAAATTATAATAAAATTTCTTTTCTTGATTTTGAAGGTTAACACATTTTTGATATTTGTTTTACACAAATTATGTGACCCCTAGCACATCAAAGCAAATATTACTAAATCTCATAAAAATGGGAAAGTCGTTAAAACGCGCTAAGTCTGAATACATAATAGACCACGGATATAGAGACAAAGAATGAACATTGAGATGCAATAAGCCTCCTTTAAATTTGGATGAAAATATACTTTTCACTAAAATGTTTCCAAGAAGAAATGCAAAAGAAAAAAGAAGTTTATGGAAAATCTATGACAAAGTTGGGTTTATACATTTGGAAACAAAAGGGGTCATAGCAATGTTGAAATAACAAAGTCTGAAACAAGCTTTATATCCAAACGACTTTGGTTAAGTAACTGCCGAAATAAAGTGATAAAAATATCACGAAACTTGTGAAAATATATGACAAAACCAGGTCATTATTTCTTTTAAAAATGTCACATGTTTTAATGGAGAGGCTCAAGAGGAATTCTATAAAAACATTGCAAATCAGGATGTATCTAGTGCAACAATACCTTGTTTTTTGGTACTGAAGTACTGTTGTTATGGCAACTGGGACTAGGAATAAATCGTCTAGCGAGTGCAAGAAAGTTGTATCTGTAAAAGCTGGCATTTGTCATAAATTTGGATTGTACACTGTATAATGTCCAGTATTAGGTTGGTGGCTCTTGAAATAGTTTTTCAGGTGCCGATGTTACCTGAAGAACCATTTCAAGAGGCACTGACATACGGCAGAGAAAATATTGAGGGATTTTCCACAAGCTAGTGAGGTGTTAAGGGGTTTTCTCTGAGATGCAAATACTCCATTTATTTTCTTAAAAATTTAGTATTTGGTAGATTTATTTGTGCTGATAACGATTCTTAAATAAAAAATATAGGTCACCGTGCTCGTTTTTGAGATACAGGCATTTCAAAAAGTACATATTTTCCAAAAAAATCACCCGATTAACCATACAAAGTATTGGGAAAACTCCAATATGTCGATCATTATGTGCTTGTAAAATAGTAAATCCTCCATTTATTTTTTTAATTTTTACATATGTTAAAGCACTTTTTGCGCTCTTCAAAATACTTAAATAAAAAAATATGGTCACCGTGTTAGTTTTCAAAAAAAAAACGACCAAAACTGGCAGATTACTTTGATGGCACATCTGCGTCTGCATATTTCCCGCGTATATATTACGCAGCTAGGCGGCGCGTGATTAACCAAACGCGTTAGTAAAGCATACGTTCAGTGTGCATTGAAATTTGAGCATTTTTTTGATTTCTTACTATTTATGAAAAAAATTGTTATCCCGTAGTCGTAAGCTACTGCATCTCACAGAAAAACCCTTAAATAAACATTACTTATGGTAGCCATTACAGATACGACTTTCTTGCACTTGCTTTTTAATGACTTGTTCAAGCCAAATATCAGCTAGGAGAAGATACAGTGACCTATTTCACACGCTAGACAAATACATGATATGAGAAAAAGAGCCTTAAGAATAGTATCTATCCATTGGAGTAAAAACTGTGTGTGAGGAAAACACCTCAACGTTTGTAGTGCATCAAATTTGGTAATATGAATAATAAGCTTGTTAGATACATACATAAAGTTCCATATGGAACTGCTTGAGATAATTTAATGTTGTGTAAAGCAGATTTTGATATAAAATTGGATGGATTGAGCATGATACAAAAAGACATTGGTCGAGCTATGAGTTTTACGAAATATCGTGCGAGACGCGCAGCGTCGAGCTCGATATTTCTAAAACTCATAGCGAGACCAATATCTTTGAGTATCATGCGAAAAAGTCCATCCAATTTTATCATTATTATGTTCAAAATCTAATATTTTGTATCCTGTCCGATATCCCTGTCCGATTTTTTTGGAAATCGGACAGCTCAGAACATAATAATGTGTCATATTGGGTAATAAGCATACACAAAGCAGCACTCCAAAATATAATAATAATAATACTATAAAAGAGGAGATTCATACGTAGTGGTAGAAACTAAACTGGTGAAGGATTAAACTTCTTTACAGTAGTGCAGAAGTTTAATCCTTCATCAATTTAAAAATACTGTTCTTATTTAGCGCCCGTAACCAGGTCTCATGGCGCTTTACAAATTCAAACAAAAACACAAGAGTACAGTCAATAAAAAGTTCAGGTGAAGAGTTTAATCAAATTGTCAAATCAATTTGTACTAGTAAATAAGTGTGTCTTCAATTTGATTTTAAAATTACTAAGAGATTGTGCATTTCTAACATGCTGTAGTAAACAGTTCCATTCTTTAAATGCTAGTTCATAGAAAGATCAGTATCCATAGTGGTGCGCGGTCGACATGGTGGTGGTTTGAGCAAGTTCTGTGACGAAGACCGTAGTGATCAGATAAGCGTGTATGAAGTTAGGTCTTTCAAGTATCAAGGTGTAGAGTTTTGTATGTGAGCAAGTGTATTTTGAAGGCTATGCGTTGGTGAATTGAAAGCCAATGTAGGCTGCTAATGATCCCAGATATGCTATCATACTTCTAAGCATGTGCCACTAGTCTAGCCGCAGTATTCTGGATTCCTCATTTGTGTCAACCAATTCCTTTTGTATTCGTTTTTGAACAGTCATTTCAAACTCTTCCAATTCTTTAATCTCTTGAAAAGGGACTGAAATTATTATTATTACCAATTCGCTGACAAAGTTAAAACGTCATATCCTGGTTACTGGTTCACGCTTTGTTCATGCTCAGTTGGCTACCCATTGAATATGTGTTGTGATCATTTTGATCGTTGTTCAAATTGCAATAAGCGTGAACCAGTCACTTGGCAACTATTGATTTTGATGTCACAGCAAATTAGGGTTTTTGTTATTGGTAATGCATTACTTAAAGCATTGTAAATTTTTCGGATGCCAGTCTAACTCCACACGAAGCTTGGAAGTTGCATCAAACAACAGTTTTAGGAATGTGAAATTCTGCTCAGATCATCTGTATAACCATGCTATATTCAATACATACATTATTATCTACACTCTACTGCTTTCAATACACTTAGCACTCAATAGCTTCAAATCATCCTTTATTATTCATTATCATTGTATTATACTCCTTTACTCTGTAAAAATAAACATGTTGCGGCATTTCAACTTTGAAAATCCAAGCTGCCTTAACCTCCACAGCTTTCCACTCAACAAACAAAAACTAAAATAGTGCATTTATTTTTGGAGTGCAGCAGCTTTAAAGACATTCTGCCTCGGAGCGTAGCATCTGTATGACAACATAACCATCTCGGCTTAGCGCTGATGTGTATTTTGTAAGAAAAAACCTTGGAGGAGAAATCTCTAGATCTTGGATGACAGGCTTACTAAAACCGAGGCTTAAGATGTGCTTTCATAAAACTAACATGGGGATGTCAAGTCTTGAGTCATGTTAGGCAGCGAGTCAGGGTAAGGGTATTCGGAAAACACACATTAAAGCAATACTATAAGAGTTTGGTCAGAAATAGTTTTAAGTTAAACAGCCTAAAAAGAAGGAATGTGATCTTAAAGCGTTATTAAGTGCATTTTGTCAAAAAATTGTTTTGTCACAGAAAAACTTGATAAACAGTACATGCGTGCTTTCCTATACTTATACATGTTGAATTAAATTTGGGATCCCAAATTTAATTCAACAAATGGCCATAAACAGAAAAAGTAAGCATATTTAAGCCAAATCATTTTGAGGGTATTAATATCTACTAAAAACAAATCCAGTAAGGCCAAATAAAATTAATAGTTTATCTCAAAGCTCCCGCGCGCATTAGTTTTATCATGCGAGTTAGTTTCCCTAAAATCAGAAAAAAGATTTTTTTTTAAATTTTAAAATTTTATTTCACCAAAACTGTGAAAAAACAAATAACAACAATGGTTAATTTAATTTATTTGGTCTTTATTCTGTTTTTTAGTTCTAAAAAGGCCCTTATGAAAATATATGAGGGAGAACATATCAAACTCTTGTAGAATAGTACTCAGGACTTCTGTCACACAAGAAAAAAAAATCTAAAAAAAAAAAACCCCTTAGAAAAAAATTCGCATTTCGCATTAGTTTTTCAAGAGTAGGAGATAAGAGCTTTGAGACAAACTTTTATTTTTATTTAGCCTAAGCTAAAAAAATCAAAAGTCATTGGTAACAGGGGGCGCTTCATTCTTAACACTTTATAGTATTGCTTTAATGTTAAATATTAGGTAGGGAAATGTCATGTTAGGTAGCACGTCATGGGTCATGGGCAGGGGTACTTGATAATGACATGTCAAACAGATTTTATTAAATTGTTGCAAGTTTTTATAACTTTTGCATTTTTACATATCTGAGTTCTACAAACTGTCCACATGTGCCTTATCACTGACTGGTCCTATAAATATAGACAGCCCCCTTCTGCCTCAATCTGTTATGTCTGTCACGTATTGAGTAGTAAGCTTAAAGCAAAGACAAAGCTACGACAACCCAAATGAAGTACTGTATAGCGGAATATTTTCGCGGGGTTATTTTTTCGCGATTTAACCAGTTCTGGCTATATTAGTGGGTTTTAAATTTGCGTTTTCAAGTTTATACACATTTAGGTCAATGTAAAAGCATTATTTTCGCAGGGTTCAAAATTCGCAGTTGGCTGATTAAGCGCGAAATGTGCGAAAATTAAACCCCCGCGAAAACATCCCGCTATACAGTATATAATATGCAGACATGACATTTCTTTGCTCATGATTTGTTCAAAGTATAAAAAAGTCTGTTTAAAGATCATCATGAACTCCTATGATTCATACTTTTTATTATTTTATGCACAATATTTTACTTTACTAATATCTCTAATCGTGTTTGAAAATGAGTAATATT
>JXSR01S011981.1:0-14333 GCA_000969725.1 Ophiothrix spiculata | reverse complement strand
TCAGACCCATCCAACCCCTCAAATCAGTTTTTTGGCAGTACCTTCTCACTTTTTTGTCCGATTTTGACAAAGTTGGTGTCAAAATGTTCAGGGGATCAAGCTGCATCAAATAAATGTTGGACAGAATAATTTGAAACATCACTATTTTTCTCCCCTTGTAAAGCCCCCTCTAATAATTTGAAGGTCATTAACACCAATACCCTAAGGGTTCTGTTTCAAGTTTAATGCATCAAAGAAACTATCAAAGTGTTTAGAACATATCCTGAAAAAATGAACTGTTTACCATTAATCATTCCAATTTATGATTTGTTTTAGTAAAAACAGGCAATTTTGAGAAAAACGTGTTTCAAAATTACAGTTTGCATTGCCGTCTATTGAGTAATTAACCATTAATAAGATCATCTTGCCAAAACAAAAGGATATTTGGCAAAAAAGTTACTTGAATTGAAAGAGATCAATAATATTACCATCATATCAAAAAGTTGATTTTTTAACCATTTTGAACATGTAACTCATTTTTGACCCACCTCATGAAATGCCACCATATGTTTTTGCAAATAACTTAAAATTGTATTTTTTTTTTCAAAATGAATAAAATATGGATTTACATTCTTAAGATTGGAGTTACATTTAATAGGAACAAAACGTTCTATGTAAATTTCCCATTCCTTGTTTACACACACGTCTGTAATGGGCGCACCATTAGATTTCCACAAGTTATAAGTGGTTTATCCAAGCCTCATAAGCAAGAGGTAGCTGTACATTATTTAGAAAGTAATTAAAAGCTATGACGATGTTATCATTTCATCATTGCTTAGACCATGCTGGATTACTTGTGATTTTCTGTATTAAACCTGTTCATCAATAACTAATACAACGTACCCCCGGGGTGCGCAATAAAACAACGACGGGTCCAGGGGCCGCAAGGGGCACCTGCCTATATCAGGCGGGCCGCCAAATGTATTATTAGCAGTAATTAGGACTACTGCACCCTTTTTTTGTTGTTTTCCGATTGTTTTTATTTCTTTTTTCTTTATTCCATTTTTATTTGTTGTAGACCCTGGGGTGTGCGCGCCCCTTCCGCACCCCCCTGGCTTCGCCAATGCAATGCATTTGAAAATGATTGGATTATGGCTTTATATTCTGCAGATTGTGAGTTCCAATTAAGTAAAACATTCTACATATTTTCTGTGCCATTCTATCTAGTCATTTTAATTTTCAGGTTAGGACTTCCAGTATTGTTTTTCACCAATAATGGTAAAATTGATAAATATTAAATTACTTAAAGGATAGCCAATCACATAGCAAATTTCAACATGAACTCGCAAAAATATTTTTGGCCATTACCCCCCCCCCCCTGGGTAGAGGGGGCAAAATATAAGAACAAGTGTTTAATGTACCCTACCAATATTGTTATAAAATTGGATGGATTGAGCATGATACAAAAAGATATTGGTCAAGCTATGAGTTTTACGAAATATCGTGCGAGACGCGCAGCGTCGAGCTCGATATTTCTAAAACTCATAGCGAGACCAATATCTTTGAGTATCATGCGAAAAAATCCATCCAATTTTATCATTATTATGTTCAAAATCTGATATATTGTATTCTGTCCGATATCCCTGACCGCTTTTTTTGGAAATCGGACAGCTCAGAACATAATAATAATAATAATTGGTGGCAAACTGACAGTAACTTTAATATCAAAAAGCATTATCCCTCTCACACACAATTGCATGATTGGCTGTGTCCAAAAACTATAGGGGACTAACATATCCCGGCGAATAGATTATAACTAAGAACGGTCATATACATATTTTCATATACATATATTTTCTCTTTACTCTGCAGCAAATTCATCATTATACTCACACATACTAAAACCAATACTTGTGGAATTGAATTCAAAATTCCAAATATAATTCAACAAATTGCCATAACTGAAAAAGTATGTAACTTTGGGCTAAAACTTTTTAAAGGGTATCAATATCTTCTAAAACAAAACACATTAAGTTAAAAATAATCAAAGTCATGGATGATAGGGGCAACCTGTTGATAAGATCTTATAGTGTTGCTTTAAGTTTAGGCCCTTAAAACTCAATATTGAGTTTCCCGTCACCCTCTTTTGTTATGATTTTGGACCCCCGTTTTTCTAAAGTGAAAATCCCAAAATATTTTGTTATTTTAAAATCAGCCAATTAGAACAAGTTTTTTACCTTTTTCTACTATTTGAATTATTTTCATATTTTTGGTGGTAAAGATAAACGTTGTTTTATTTAAATTAAAGTCAAGATAAGGTAGCCTATACCAAGATGTATAAGAGCATTGGTTGTCAATAAGTGAGTCGTCGTCATCGTCGTCTTATGAGTCATGACTGACCCGTTGTGACCCTTTTGATGATGTCGTTCCAACTGTGCCGATCTTGAGCATAACGGTAGGCTGCATTGACAGATAGGCCAGTATATTCTCTAATGCCATCTATCCAGCGAGTTTTCTGCCTGCCTCTTCTGCGATGTCCTTCCATCATTCCTTGAACAATTATTTTCTCTAGACAGTCGCCTTCCCTTCTTGAGATATGCCCAAAATATTGAAGTTTGTTGCGAATTATTTTCTGACATAATGGGGTGTATTCTCCTACTTGGCATCTGACAAATTCATTTGTTTTATGCTCTCTCCAGGAAATTCTCAACATCTTTCTCCAACACCACATTTCGAAGGCTTGGATTTTACCTTCGTCTGCTTTTCCAACTGCCCATGTCTCAGACCCATATGTGGCAATTGGGAATACCAGGGCGCTCATAATGCTTTTCTTTGTTGTTATGGTGATTCCCCTGTCTTTCCAGATGACATCAAGTCCGATGGCAGCTGTCCTAGCCATTGCCAAACGTCTTTTTATTTCCTGGGAGCTGCCTCTTTCATCCATAATGACTGATCCAAGAAAGTTGAAAGTATTTACCACCTCTATATCCTCTCCATCTGCCTGCACTGGTTGGATTGGACTGCCACCATAAATCATGACCTTTGTTTTCTTTACATTAAGGAACAGTCCGTACCCTTCACTTGTGCTCTTCACTCTGTCAATGAGGTTTTGAAGTTCAGGAGCTGTTCTTGCAATAAGAGTGGTATCGTCGGCATACCTAAGATTGTTTAGTTGTCGACCTCCTATTGACACTTCACCGGAGAAACCATCAAGTGCATTCCGCATGATGTACTCAGCATATATATTAAATAAGTACGGTGACAAAATGCATCCCTGGCGGACTCCTTGGCCAATGGTAAACCAATCAGTATCTCCTGACTCTGTCCTCACAGGGTCAGGAGATACTGATTAAGTGAGTGTAGCAATGTAATTGATCCATAAAATGGCCCAAAATAATAGATCTAAAAATAATGAATAATGAAAAATGAAATAGTTGCCTCATTATGAGCTAAGCAAAATATGACGGGAAACTCAAAATTGAATTATAAGGGCCTTACTGAAAGGGTTTCTCTGACATTTAAGTAGGACTGGCTTCAAATAATTGGATGCATCCTAACTTTCAATGGAATTCCCCCATGCTTCATCCCAGCAGTTATTAATGGTTTATCCAGGCCTCATAAAAGAGGTTGTTATATAATTTGGAATGTAAACAGAGCTCTGACTGATGTTATTATTTCATGGATTACTTGTGATGTTTTGTACTTGTTCTGTCAAAAATAACTAATATATATATATAAAATTGTGTTTTTACAAAATGAATGGAATGGATGGTTTTCTCATGAAGTTCTTTTTATAGGCATTCATACAACACTCCCTGTTAAAGGAGCAATTCATGATCCACTTTTTATCCACAAGATCACCTCTATCAAAATTACCTTTCTGATGGCTTGATCACAAGTGATTCGGTCCACTGCTACTTCCTGGAAACCCACAGTTGTTGTTTCTAGGTGACAAGGGGGGCAAAGATCCTTGACAGAGACTCCAACCCCTTCAAACGCAGAATCAAAAAAGCAATTCAAATAAGAAAGAGGGGGCCAACGCAATCAACCGTGATGATGGTGCTGTATTTTGCAATAACGTATACAATCCACTTCTACGAAAACCAATGATGTCACCTAGAAACGACAACAACGGGTTTCAAGGAAGTAGCAGTGGACCGAACCACTTGTGATCAAGCCATCAGAAAGAGATGGCGAAAGCTGAAGAAACATAAGAGAATTTTAATTGGATTTGTCAAACAAAATGTTACCCAATGATTTAGGGAATGTTTATGAAGACCAGCACTACTTGATTTCACACACAAACAACAGAGTGTGGGCTTATATTGGTTTTCAAAGCGTTTTTTTTTTTAAATTTTATGGGCAACATCCAATATGAGCCAAATATCCCATATTTTCCTCAATAAACAGAAACATAGTGAAAGCATCAAAAGGGAGAAGGGAAAAATCTATGTAAACAATTTCATGGAATGATAAGATATTAATATTTGTTATTTTCAATAAGTTATATTTGTCTTTTCTTTCTTTTCCAGCAAACGGGAGGAGAATGATAAAGTTCTATGTACACAATTTAATGGAATGATAAGATATAAATGTTTGTTATTTTCAGTAAGTTATATTCATCTTTTCCTTACAATGAATTTTCTATACATGTAAAATACACTGTTGTTGCAAAGTATGAAATATTTACATATTTATAAAGTCTGTTGTAAAACAACACAGGGTGACAATGGATCTGTGTAATTTTAAGTTGCCATAGGAAAGATATTGTGTTCTACCATCATGCATTGCTTCCTATGGAATTGTTTGAATAGGAAGTTATATGAAGAGTTAGTAAGGAAATGATCTAGATCAGGTAATTATTGTAATAGTAGATACTTCATTTACCCATTACTTGGCAGGAGAACGTTGATTTTTCACACCGCTGACACACAAATACATTGACGCATAGTTCATATTCAAGCAGGCATGACTTTAAGTGGGCTTGATAGTTTTGTTTTGATACTGACATAAAGTGTTTCTAGATACGTTTTCACCTGCGTTTTCAGATGTTTTTCTGAGTTCCGCGCAATATGATAGACCATTTTTTATTTAAGAATATGTTATCAGGAAGATTATTTTGTCCATGCACAGCCACTTATTTGTACTTAAAAATTCTGATTTGTGGTTGCAGAGTTATTGATTTTACAAAGGTTTGCCAATCTTTTTGGAAGTGAAGAAAAGAGAATTTCAGAGGAGTACAAGTTATGTAGACATCCATGCACACTTAAGAATTTTTTTAAATATATCTGTTAAATCAAATGTAAATAAACAACAAGCGGCAAAAATAATGACTGTTTGGGTGTAATTTCTGCGCCTGTTCTTCCGCCTAAAGCAATTTTGATCAGCTCTTTATCATGCGGAACTAATCATCTTTAAACATCCCGCGCATGTGTGGGCGCAAAAAGCTGCAAAATAACACCTGTTGTGTGTGTAATATACATTCAGACAATTAAAATATTGACCAAATTACTCTGTGTATTGACAAGAGGTGTAACTGGATTGGTGCCGTGACCTTGCTTGGCGAAAATAAAGAAACTAAAAGATTTATCCCCTATCCTGCGGTCTCCAAAATTAGTTAAATTAATTATACAAAAACCTTCATAACTTTGCAACGGAAGGTCGGATTTGAAAAATTCAAACGGGTTTGGATTCTTTAGATCACCTGCTTTTATTTAAAATTCATTTGAAGCAATTTGATTCATAATTCAAAAATTACCTGAAGTGTCTAGTAATAGACCTTTTCAAAATCCATTCGGAAATCTCCGGAACATTGATCACATGGCCATTTTTTTCAACCAATCACGTACAAGCTCATTAGTATGCACGATTTTGTCAAAAAAAAAGTCAGAAAAATCACTCGCATTTCAGTGCAATACAAGTGAAAAATAAATAGAACCAGACCCATACTGTATTAGATACACTCATTCTGAACAACTTTTGGCCGATGGTACCATAAGCTCACCGACATAAAGAGTGAAATGTCCATTTGAAATCGGCTGATCTGTGCTGATTAAGCTTAAGTGACTCTGTAGTGCTGACGCTAATTCCAAGTTCGAATTCGTACGCAACCAATTAACGAGAACGCAAACTTAACACTCTGGTTATTGTGTTGAAGAGTCACTTTTTCTTTCGGCAATTACCGGAAAGTGTAAAATCAGCTTCGGAAATTCTTGGATAGTCGTGTTTTGAAAAGGTCTATTTTGCAAAGGAAGCAATGCATGATGGCAACCACATAATGGGGAAAGTTCCACACAAGCTGGGATCTACATCTTACGTGTAGATTCCTGGGATGCACATTGTACATCAATCTAGATCGAACGGTTGGTACATACGAGTGCAACTTGGATCTACATCCATGTGGATTCCTGGGATGCACATTGTACATAGATCTGGATCCAATGGTTGGTACATGCGAGTTAATGCAGCTTAGGATCTATCGGCCATTCTCACGAAAATGACTCCACTTGAGTTGGAAAAATCGAAATTTATAAAAAAATTCATAAAAAAACGTCTTCAATTAACTTTTTTTATTTGCTAGTATATCAAGTATCATGGAACCACAAAAGTTATGAACACCACTATTCTTATATTTTTATACAAGAACTTTTAAATTTAGCATATAAAAGAATAGGAAGAGCTGTCAAACAAGTATCTGCCCTGTCCTTTTCGATGCAACAATTAAAATAAAGTTGCTTAATTACTTCAAGGAGCAACTCAGAGAAGCCTAAAATTGACATAAGAAATAAATTCAAGGATCTTCATAATTTTTGTTCTTGCATTGGATAACGTAATATACATAACGTAATATACATTTTGATGTTTTTCCATCACTAAAAGTAAGATGGTCAAATATAATGCTGGTTATTTTGGCTAAACATGATCAGGGGGTGAGGGCCCATGCTTTGATATGCATAAAAGTTGTCTAGACTTTTGCATAATTTAGATTAGGCGATAACGTAATATACATGCTTAAAACGGACGCAATAAATTTTGGAATAAAATCGTTTTTAAAAGCCACACTTACGACCAAACATTTTTAATGTTATGATTTACAAATGTACACATATGTTAGCCTTCAAGTTATGCAAAAAGTTTTTTGGTTGCAGTTCACTGTGATCTTTGGAATCGAGATAGTACATGGATAACGTAATATACACTGATTTCGCGGAAACCCTATACTGGTTTCTTGTGGTTTACTGGTAAATATAACTTAAAAATTTGGTAATTATCTGATATTATTGATGCATTTTGAGAAATAAACCACACGGGTATGAACAAGAAAATGTGTTTTTATGATGTATCTATCACTATAAAATAGATACCTCTTGCAAAGCCATGCCATTTTGGCCTAATTTGGTGTGTTCTGGGAGCAAAATTTATTTATTTATTTATTTATTTATTATTTATTACACTTTAAAGGAGTGATCCTCACGGGTATACCCAACAGTGATAAACACTCTACAAGGGGTACCCCTACAATGACCAGAACGGGGTTGGGAACAATCAGGGGTAGAATACCCTACTCTTTACGATACTGACTGCGATTACATGTACAGGTATGACTCTTCTGTACATGGGACTGACGGCTTTACGTCCCCTCCGAAGGACGACAATCTCTCATGAAGTATTCACCCAACTCTAAATACTTCATGTAAGGGGCGGAGAAGATCGAATATCTGACCCAGTGCTCCCACCAAGTCAGACAAACATCTTAGCAAAGATTCCGAGATTCCATTCCGGCAAGGCAACCCTCACCGGGAATCGAACCCGGGCCCAATGCGTGCAAGGCGAGATTGCTAACCACTACACTACGCCGCCCCTTAAATGAAAATGACCAAGATAACGGTTAACAAAGTATAGAAAACTATATATGTCCACGTAGAGCTCACCAAGTACTACACAAATATGAACATGTTTGCCCATTTTAAGCAAAACACAGAGATTTTCAGATCAAAGAACGAAATATCGCTACTGGCGCCATTTTCGTGAGAATGGCCGCTATGGCCTACATGTATGCACAGTTGAACATGCTGCAGGGATCTACATCTGGATTGATGTTACATCGTGTAGACAAAATCTGTACTGCTGGGATTTACATCGATGCACATCCCAGCTCTCGTGTAGCTTGCCTATATATCTCCTCTTGCCAAATCCTACTCCCCTATGTGCAATTCTAAGAAAATATATGTACAGTGGCATAGCCAGGTTGGGCAAGGGCCCTGACAAAATTTTTGGTGCAAAAATCGGGAAGAAAAGGAAAAAATGGGATGAAAAAGCATAAACGGGGAACATAACAACAATCATGAAGTAAAGGACCAATGAAACTCTTTAATTTGTCCTTGGACCCAAAATTACCCTTATGTACCTGCAGATCCTTTATTTTTTTTTGTTTGAACGACAGTTTTTTTGGTAAAACTACTGAGAATGTGCGAAAAACTGTTTTTTTCTTGTTGGTTTTAAAATCGGATTAGACGGATTATGGTCCTGCCCAAATAAAATTGATTTCCAAAGGGCTTTATCTTACATGTTGAAAATATTGGGAAGAAATGTGCTTGGCATCGGGACGAAATCCGTTTGCCCCTCCTGACCAAAAAGTCTAGCTACGCCACTGTATATGTATTCACATGAGAATTTATTCTTTTCCAACAAGCATCCATAAACCAGCAATTTGGCTCATTTTTTAACTCCAGCCATAATGTGAAAGTTTATCAACAAAGATAGCTTTACTAATTATTTATCCTAAATCATGTGCATACAACTATTGATAATTACAAGGTGACAAAAAACCCACACATTTTTCCACATTGAGTTGACTTTTTTGAATAAACCAATTTCATGCCTATGACTCGGCCGAAGGGATCCGATTCGTAGATGTCATTGAAATTACTGGGAAAATGTGTTGAAGTAGTGATCTAATTTATATTCTCGAAGGTAGGTCATTTTATTACCTTTATCAAAGTTCTGACCTACTTTTAATGATATTTACTAAAGCATGATTTCACACACTGATTTGGCTGATATTACATATGCAACATCTAATATATGCTTTTTTTTTCTGAATGTTGAGTGAACCATTTTGCATCAAAGTTCTGCCAAATTATGACTACAAATATAACTTAAATGTATTATGACTTGCTGAATTTTTGAGGTTCAAAATCCCATGTACACTTTAAATTTATTTGATGGAAATGCTATTTCTGAATGGAAATCAGATTATAGAAAATAAAATCTTTTGAACATGTGACAACAGCATCCACACAGTAATGTCCTACGTCAGTAAACATTTTCAAGGCTGTGATGGTTTGCGACTTTGCGTTAATGCTTATATCTTGTGAGTTATATGTTAAAAGTATAATCTTTTTTTTAAACCTGGCTTAAAATGGCTTCTACAGCTGTAGAACTAACAAAGTTTATACTAATGACATTATCAACATATGTTTTCAACATCGAAAATGTAAGCTTAAGGTAGTTCTAACGACTGTTTACACATATCAGAAAATTAGTTATAAAGTGAATAGCTTGGGGGAATGGAACAAATTCTGTGCAGGACACAGTAGTCCTTAATAAAGCTACCTTATACTAATGACATTATCAACATCTAAAAAATACAATACATCAAGTTATAAGCCTATCATAATCCAAGATCACCTGCCTGTTGCATATGACCAAATATGGGTTAATCCACTGAAATAGGCTATCTGATCTCCAGCCGATTACATCATCTATAAGATAAGGTCCTTAAGATGTAGTGTTATGTTTAATGGTGGAGTTCATAAGTAAGGATACCATTACCAACCTTCCTCCCTACTGATAACAGCTTTGAAGAATTCCCAGAAGATTTTTTGAAACTTAAAGTTGTACTTGGATTAAGAACCTCAAATTTGCATGTATATGCAATCCCTTTGCGAAATATTTAATCCAAATCTTTCTAAAAATTAAGCTATTTCTGAATAAATAAAGGTCACAGATAAGGTTATATCATCGAGAACACATCTAGGATTATACTTTTCACATAAATTGACCTAAAAATTCACGACAATAGGATATTCATGACTGGCAAGTGTATCAGATTTAATGTCAGCGTTTAGAGTGAACAACAGATTTAATGTCAAGTGTCTAGGGATGATTTGGACTAAATTAACTTTTTTTAAAACGATACTGCAAGAGAAGGAAGATTGAAATTGTGGTTATATTCTGGTATATACGAGGGGGTATCAAAAAGTTTTTAACTTTACCCAGAAGGAATAGAGCAAGGAACGTAAGTTTGTTACGAGATACTTAAGGCATCTTTGCATAGTCAATATGCAAAGTAAAATATTTCTCCCACATTTAACTGACTGTCCACAGACCTTTATCTCTTTATTGAAAAAATCTGGTGTTATTTCAACAAAATCAACATTTTCAGGATGGTCATATTTTATTACGTCAATTTGATGTCATACATAGACTGATTTCCATTATTGTGGCATCAATGGAAAGAGAAAAGCATGCCATACACTATGATATCAAAAAAATTAAATTAAACTTTGATGTGTCATTAAGATTTACTTGGCCCTGAAACCCCCCCCCAAAAAAAAAAAAAAAATCTCAATTTTTTTCAATGCAGCTTTCGTGATAAGCGGGTAGGTAGATGACATTAATCGCCATCTGTAAAGAAAGTAAATCTATTTATGAGACCCATTTCTGCACCATAATGTACATAAAGATGACAAAATTTCATTGATATAGCTCCATCCCTTCTGGGTAAAGTTTAAAACTTTTTGATACCCCCTCGTAGCTGGTGTCAAGATAAAAGAGCAAAGATGCAACAATAAAATGTATATTTCGGAAATGTTCAAAATTAACAGACTTTGGCAGGTGGATTTGCTCACATTTTAATCCCTACCTAGGTATTGATCTATTCTAGAGAATAATGCATTCGATACTGAGACATTTTTCCTATTCTGGGTGAATACGGCAAGCCAAGGTTCTCTCTTTCAAAATTCCTTGATCTGAACACATTGGCTTACCCAAGAGGTATTGACATAGACCATTTTGCTGTCGCAGAAGGAGTCAAGTTGTAGTATAAGAGAGGAGCGCGGCCGAGCAGTTAGGGCACGGGACTCATAATGCAGAGGTTGTGGGTTCGAGTCCCCATGGCGGCACTGTCGGGTGGAACATATCTCCTTGTTTCCTTGGATAAGAAACTTTACTCTAATTGCTTTGTGGTTCAGAAGTCACGTAAAGCCGTTGGTCCCCTGTGTGAATGCTCCTTCTTGGGGCGCTGCATGCAGTGCATACCTGGTGAGTGATAACGGGGCTCTCCGCATTGGGTTCAGCAAATGAACACACAAACGTAAGTGACTGTGCGTGCACATACACGTATTTATTTGCATTATTTCCACTCATACGCAGTCTTTACACATGCTACAAAAATTGTGTTTAAAATTTCAAGACTGCATGTCGAGCGATGTTGTAGTGATGACATTGCTGGACTCCGAATACACCATGAGATGCACTCTCTGGTATGTAAATATGTGGGAGTAAAATCAGATTGACACTCGACCTGCACTTCAGGGGCCGATTTCACTAACATTTAGCGATGGTTGCTAACTCCGTTTTAATTGCTAAAGTCCAAAAATGATCACTTTATTTTTAACAATTTAGCAATCAGTTTTGGAGTTAGCTATCAAAACTGGGGTTAGCAATCATCGCTAAATGTTAGTGAAATCGGCACAAGAAATGTATATTATCTAGATGCATCTTGATTTGAGGATCCCATGGAGAACCCGTGTAAATCTCAATTTAAAGCACGGATGGTGGTGCCTTTCAATTCACACGCAAACTGTGTCTGGAGTTGTGTCAGCAGTATCTTCTGCGCATTGCTCTGAGCTTGGTTCACTAATTTCTCAATAATTCGGTTTTGAAAAGTCCCTTAGGGATCACTTCAAAACTCAACCGGCGGTTGACCGCCCAGAACCGCCGGTTCGGGACGGTTGCTATTGGTATGAACAATATGGTAACCGCCCAGAACCGCTGGTTCCGGGCGGTCAACCGCCGGTTCAGTTTTGAAGCGACCCCTTAGTGTGGCACGCTCAGTTGTAAAATGCCAAAGGTACAATAATTCACCCTCTATGAGCGACAGTCCAAAATGGCTGCCATCCTATAGGGTTTACACAGTGGTCAAAATGAGTATCTGATTCTCTTTTACAAATTCCATGGGTTTGATCATATGTGACCCGTCATATCGAAAGGTCCCAAAACGAAAATTAATTTTTTAGTCTCATCTGAAAGATTATAGATTAAGCTTTAAAATGACACCTTGCTTTTGGTTATTGGATGTTCGATTGCAAAGTTACATCTAAATTGGTAAAAGGCATCGGACTGATTCAGAAAACTATAGTTCTGAGAAAATCAAGTGTAAAGTTTCTGAAATGGTAAAACTTGAATGGAGAAAGGATTTTTATCTCAGTTTTTAAAACATTTGTCTTGTTTTGGATGTTATAACCTGATTAATATGATAGAATACACTTCAAAGGTAACGTTTCTGTTCGATGTGATTTTTGACTATACTCGGCTCCATTGGCCTGTATCTCGTAATTTACTTTGCCGACCTTAAGGTACCTTTTGATATGACGGGTCACAAATTCCTTGGTTTTGACCATTTAGCCTCAGCACCATTTCCTTACATACCTTGTGGTAGTCTGGCAGGATATTATGCATAAGTTCAACCTTCTGCTTCTGCTTTAGATACTTTGCAACACTCCAATTGGAGTCAAAGGCGAAGCTCTCTGGTCCTAGAGAGAAATTATATACTTTTGAAGGTATAGTCAACATGACCGGGAAAGTTTTCCCTACTCTTACGTACCTTGTGGTAGTCTGGCAGGATATTATGCATAAGTTCAACTTCTTCTCTTGTAATGGTCTTCACTATAAATTTGCCGTCGTGTGATCGCAAAAATTTGGCTCCACTTTTTCCTGAGGAATCATCGTATACTGGTGCAGAGGACACGAATGAGTTCTGTAAAAAAATGACACGAAAGGAAATGTTTTGTCAGAAAAGGCAACATTCTAATCTGTATACAAATTACAAATTATTTGTCATACAATTACTTAAAGGTGCAATTCATGATTTTGATGTGGCCTCTTTTCTAGCTAAATAAAAAGAAGAGTACAACATAAATATATACTGAAAATTTCACTTGATTCCGACCGTTCGTTTCCAAGTTACAAGCTTTTCAGCATTTTGAAAATCCCCATAGACTACTGTGTTGTAATTACTGTCGGGGCTCCGACAATAATTAGAAAATGACACATTTTCTCAATTTTCTCAAAAATGCAAGCACATATGAAAGAATGGTTTGGGGATCGTAACATTTACCACTTTACGATTCTTATAAGCTAAAAAACTCAAATTTGATAGAGGTGACCTTGAGGGTGAAAAGTGGATCATGAATTGCCCCTTTAAGTATAAACATAAGAAATAAGCAAATAAACAAATTTGAATAATTATCAATATCACCCTGGTTTCTAAAGCAGGTAAATATAGGACATTTAATAAACTAGCCCGAGTCATAAAACGAAACAACCAAAGACAAGGTAGCCCTATACATGAAGTATCCTGTAAATTTCATGAAATCAAAAAAAATGAGTTTGATTGCTAGAGGAAAAAATAGGTCTAAAAATTGTTAAAAACAGAGGGTTATAGCGTCCTCTATAACCATTTGCCCATTGACTTCGATGTAAAATGTCATTTTACAAAAAGTAATGTTATCTTGAAAACTCCATTTTTTCATGTTCTAAAATTTTGGAACAATCATCAGATAGTAAATGTTTATTACATATTTTGTATCATGAAACGGGTAATTCAAAATAAAATGTCCGCCAAAAACAAAGGTGATATGTTTCTTTTCTTTATTTGAATCATACGGCTATTGATAATACATTGGTTCACAATAGAAATGAAAAAAAAAAATCAAAAATTAAACGACAACTGTAGGCGTTCTATTCAAAATAATGATCATTCTTGTGAAGTCAATTTTTTGTTTTTTAATTTTCAATCATGACATCCAACACTAGAATTTGTCAAAAGCGACCTAAATGAGATTTCTGTGTCGGTATTATTGATCCTTCAGACCATGACCTTGTAAAAAGAAATAGAGTAAGAATTTAAAATAGTGACATGAATAAACACTGGTGAATTGTGATTCTAAAATGTCGGAAGAAGAAACAAGCAACCCAATATCAATGATTGTAAGAATCCAATCAATTGTCGTCGCTATTCTTCCTCCAGGCCATAACCTTGTAAATGGAAATGGAGCAAAAGGAATAAG
>JXSR01S011980.1:0-20029 GCA_000969725.1 Ophiothrix spiculata | reverse complement strand
GATTGGAGGTGAGTGTCCGTGTCTTGTGGATTTGAACATATTCTTTTAATGCGAATGGCTTGGCTGTATGGAATGCTTTTAAAAGTGTGTTTGGGATGGCATGAGTCAGTGTGAAGGTACAGATGTGCGTCAGTGGGTTTAGAATAAAGTTGGGTGCATAATTTATTAAGTAAATAATTCATAAGTCAACACATATATAAATTTATTTACAACTTTGTACATAATCATAATAAATGATTTCTTATACAATCTGAATAATTCAAAGGCAATTTATAGAAATAGTCTATCTCTATTTGCTTAAAACTATATAGCAGAAGTATAAAACATAAATAACAGAGCACAGTTAGTTAAAAATAGGAGTGTTTTCCCTGAAACATTTCATAAACATTACTTTAAAAAAAATTAAAAACACAATCTGACCACAACTATTCAATAGAGGAAAAGAAAATGCTCAGAAATCAATTATATTTTTATCAATTTGCCATTGAAGTGATATCATAATCAAATCGATTTCTTTTCTCTGGCAACCAGTCCATATTCACATGGCTCATGGCATCAATTTGAGTTTTCATTCAAAAAAGCTAATTTATATAGCAAAAGTATAAAACATAAATAACAGAGCACAAGTCTAAAATAGGAATGTCTTTCCCTGAAACATTTATAAGCATTAAAAATTTTATAAAAGGAAATCTGACCACAACAATTCAATTGAGAACAAGAAAAAAAAATGCTCAGAAAATCACCTATATTTTTCTATCAATTTGCCATTGAAGTGATGTCATAATTGGAATAATTTTCCCAACAACTTAACTAATCATGTGGCTTATGGCATCAATTTGAGTTTCCACTCAAAAAATAATCAAGCACAAAAAAGTGCTGAAATCATCATGAGCTGTCACTGTCTGTGTGTAGAGTATAGACTGGTTGCTGCGGAAACACAGAAACCATTACATAATAAGTCTGACTGCAAAGTGAGTTTTAGGTTGAAGGAAAGAGAGTTCCATAGAATTGGCCCTTGTGTTCTCAAATAATGATCAGAAAAGACCCTTTTGTTTTTAGTCATCATATAAGCCATTAAGGTGCCCTGTTTGATAGTCAAGGGTTTCAGAACGTCTCCTAATAACCATTAAAAGGTACTGGAAGATTATTGATAGTGAATTTATACATATATACATCAAGTTCCATTTAGAACATATATGTGACCCGCCTTATCAAAAGGTGCTTTAAAGTCTGCATAGTAAATAACGAGATACGGGCTATTGAAGCTGAGCATACTCAAAAATCACGTCCAAGGTCGAATTTCTAATTTCAAAAGAAACGTCACCTTTGAAGTGTATCATATTGATCAGGTTCCAACATCCAAAACATAAGAAAAAATGTGTTGAAAAAAGAAGATAAAATTCCTGTCTCCATTCAAGTTTTACTCGGAACAAAAGATTTAAACTTAATTTTCTCAGAAGTATAGTTTTCTGATTCAGTTTGATGCCTTTCACCAATTTGGATGTAACTTTAAAATTGAACATCCAATAACCAAAAGCAAGGTGTTATTTTAAAGTTCAAAATATAATCTTTCACATGAGACCAAAAATCTTGAGACCCTTAAGGTACCTTTCCAGTGGCGTAACCAGCATAGGGCAAGGGGGGGCAGACTGACAAAACAAAATCAGGACAGGAAGCGGGAAGGACAAAAATTAGAAGCAGCTGCAAGACAGGAAACATGGGAGAAAGAAGAAAATCGTATCAAAAAATGTTCCAAAGTCGCTGAAAACCTTTTTTTTATGCTTGTCAGTTTTTAAAATTGACTTGAATTTATTTTGGGTGTACAAAGATGGACTTGTTGCAGGGAAATATTGGGAAAAAATGTGCAAGCGCTGCAGGGAAATTGGGAAAAAATCGGGACAAAAATGTGATTTTCGCGTACAGCTAATATATGAATCATTTCACGCATTTTAATTTTTGCGCTTCGCACATACCATTTTTTGCGCTTCATTTTGGTCAAGGTGAGCTGGGCGCAAAAATATATGTAGCGCAAAATATACCGCTTGTAAAGTACATTTAAGTAGAAATCAAAACTGTCTTCTCACCCCTCATTTACTTGCTTTAACCTGTTTTGCCTAGCATATAGTCAGCCTTCAAACAAAATTATCCCTACCAAACATTTGGTCTTGAGGTCAAAATGATGATTGACTCCAAATAAAATAACTTCTACATCGAGTTGAGACCAAATAAAATTTCACGCTAAATTGAACATGTGTTGAATTGCTATATACATTGCCTCAAATTTTTGTTACTAGTTTATATTTTAAATTCGATCACAAATATTTGGTGATGTCACGACCAAATGTTTGGTTGCAAAAATTTTGTTTGGAGGCCGACTATGTTTTGACCCTCACTGTTGTGTTAGGTGCAATGTTCTATTAGCCATTCCCTTCAGTCTTTAATCCTATAGGACATTGATGTTTTGCACAGTTGATGTCTACTACAACCAGAAATAGCATTTCTAGTTAAAATTTGAAAGCTTTTGAATAAGTAGTATAAAACATATTATTGAAAGACTATGGTAGTAATCACAACTTGCATATATTACAAAGATCTAGGATCTTGAGTTGTTACATATATTATATGAGAAATGCTCTAACAAAATAAGCAGAAAGTTTCAAAAAATCGAATTCACTTATGAGAATTCTCCCTATTCTTTACTTTAATATAATGTTTATACTTCAGTTATTTGATTATAATCATGCAATATTATAATTAGCTTTGGCGGTGGAAGGTAAACATTTTAAGGTGGAACGGCTTTTTTTGAGCAATAATGGTCAGAGGAAAATTATGATTTTTTTGTAATGCGCACGTAGCGTGCGCCAAAAAAATCTGTAAACTCGGCTAAGTTCAGCTAAAAATTATATAAAAAATCTTCAAATTTGCGCAAAAATGGCAAATTTTTTACTAAAAATTGACCAAATATCTGAAATTTGCACGAAGCACAATTTTTTTTTTAGATTTTTAAGGTTTATATTATCAAAACAGAGGGAAAATTTCAATTTCCTTTCCTTTTGTTTCTTTCTTCTTTATTTTTTGAGGGGGTCCGTCACCCCCTTGTGAAATTTAGGGGGGAACGTGTCCCCCCGTCCCCCCCCCGGGTCCGCCGCCTAGTATAATAGCAAATATATATCAATTAACAATTCAAAATGTACTTATAAGTAATACATGCATTAACTTCCAAACTGTGTATATAGATGAGAGAATATTAATTCTTCTCACTTTATAGGCTATATATTCAAGATCTTTATACCGTAGAGTGCCATTTTATGACACGTCATGTTTTGTCGCAAAACATGGCATTTACCACAAAACCATCAGATATGATCAGCTAAACTGATGCTAAAAAGTTGCATTTGTTTTAAATCAGAATAGGTAATAATTAGTCACAATTAATATAATTACATGAACAGAATCCTGTATTAGCTTTATATACATAGCATGAATGAATTTTTGGTAAGAAATAACATTAGTACTGGCGGATGGATCAAGTACGTTTGAATTTACCTTTTCATACTTTGAATTTCCTTCTTTCTGCTTCATATACTAGCAAACATCCTAATGTAATCAAATGTCTAATTCCTTACAACACTATACTTTGATCAAGACTTAATAGGCAATATGGTTAATTGATAAAAAAAACATGGGAGTGACTGAACTCAGCATAACTACAGCAAATATTCAAATGTGTATCTTGTTTTTCAGCATCGATGGCACAATGAGAGTGGAATTACCATTGCTCCTGGAAAAAGAGAAATCTCACAATCCATGCTTCTTTAGTAATGATCAAAGTACATGTGTTTATGAATAAGAAATTATTCAAAGTTGTTCAGCTATAGTTTAGCTATTTCTATGTATTTTTTTAAGTTTCTTCTTATTTTAATACATCTTTGACTTGCAAATTCTACATGGAGTCCAGACTTTTCCCTTTATTATATTGGCTGATTCAAAGCTGCTTGATTGTTGTTTACGTGTTTGCAATCATCAAATTCTGGGGAAGAAAAGGATGCATTGGTAAAAATAAAACAAATACTCTACAAAACTCATGTAAAGGGGCAAGAATAGATTCAACTTTAATTACACATACTAGTTTTGATACTTTTTGGAATTAGAGAATAAAAGATAAGATTTATTGTTTTGCCTGTCATCTATCATCTCATAATGGATGGGCTTACATTATTTTGAGTAATGGGTGCCCCCTCAGGGGGTGCCCATTCCGAAAAAATAATGTACGCCCATCCCTTATGAGACAATAGCTAACAGGCAAAACAATAAATTGCATCTTTTATTCTCATTCTTAGTCACAAATTTGAGTCATTTACAAAAACGATGTAAATTATTACCAAAAACTATAAACATAATCATTGGAAAAACGTACACCCCTTTTCAAACATGAAATATTCCAAACCCAGTAAAGCTGTTCACGGCGGAGGTGTGCTTATACCTGCATCGCGCAGTTTCACGATGAATGGACTGTCATCTATCGTCTCATAATGGATGGCCAAAATTCCTTATTAGGAAATAAAATCGCACTCAGTGACTAAGAATAGGTTTTTTTTTCATAGCCACAAATACCAACTATGTCCTTTAATCCTTGTCACAGAGATTAAAAATCATCATACATATCTTTTGTTCTGCTTTTGGAGGAAATAATACAGGGCCTCTGATTTGCCAAACACAAGTTTAGCCAATCAGAGGCCTAGAACAGGTTTGTTTTGGTTTGAAGAAAATAAATACAGGGACTGTGATTTTCTAAACATTTCATTTATAATCCTTGTCACAGATATTTAAAATCATCATTTTGTTTTGGTTACGGAGGAAACTATACAGGGCCTGCGATTGGCTGAACATATAACCAATGTAACTTAAAAACAAAATATACAGTGTGGTCTTACTTGCAGTAAAGGTGTGAAAGCATATTCTTCCGGGCGCTGTGAAGTCAGATATTATACCTTACTAGTAGCATTCCAATCAGGAACTTTGATTGCATAAATGAAATTGGAAACATTTTTCGAAAAATGGCTACATGTTTCCCTGGTTCTGTTGATATTTCAATTACCAAATTTGGTACAGATGTGAAATTTACATTATTGAGTTATGTCCATTCTTGTGTTTAGCCAATCAGAGGCCTAGAACAAATCAATGTTTTGATGTTGAATCTTTGTGACAAGGGCTATAATATGGTACATAACACTCCTGAATCAAGTCTTTAGGTCTTTAGCCTTAAATATTATTTGTCTAGCGTAACCAACCAGTCCTAGATGCTGTAATTTCCCCCATACACACACTTTGCAGTAAAAAATGTACTACTTTTACTTCTCAGAAAAAAAAAATCTTTTAAGATCCATTCACAGTAGACAAAACTTGTTTGTTTTTTGTTAGAAACCAGATGTTTCATTGTATCAAAACAGAAAGTTGGTTGGAATGTAAACATGATAACTATTGAAATCAAATGCTTAATTATACCAACAAAATGAGCTGAAAGTTACAGATTTCATTTTTTAATTTATTTTTTATATTTTCAGCTTTTAAAGAATGTCTCCTTGTTTCATTTCCCATTTAGGATAATACGGCAAATTAAATATAAATAATAGCCAAAACTTAATTTCTAAATTTGAGAACTATGAAACTGAAAGTCAAGGCCAGAAAATGATAAATTAAACATGAGAAATTATATTATAGGGTACCTAAACATGTATAATAACATTTAATTGCAATAATTGCAATTTTACTTTTATAATTGCAATTTTAATTGCAATTGCAAGTATAATTGCAATTTTAATGAAAATCAACCTCCCCATCAAATTTTTTCTTTAAAGACTGTAGAATCCAATTTTTCACACATTTTTAAAATTGTAATCAGTCATAGATAAGTTGAATTGTTACATAGCTGCTCATACCTGCTTCCTTTGGTTTTGGCAATCCTGTTGTATCCATGAGGTAGCGTAAATGAGCTAGGTCGTTACTGAAAAGAAGACAACCAAAGGTAAGGCATTAGTTAAAGAAAAGTTAACCAAGAGTATGTTTCTGCTTGTTTTTGTCTGACCAATGACTATCCATCTATTACCTTTTGATTGGTTTCCTGTCTTTAGTTTGGGTTCCAGGCGGCATTTTGGCTCCACACGAGAAATGCTATAACTCAACTTTATTAGAGGCAATTTCAACCAAACTGTGTAGGAATGTTTGTATGGCCAATGGCTATCCAACTATTATTTACTTTGTAGTTGGTTCCCTGTATCTAGTTAAGATGAAATATCATGACCCTACTTGACCTCGAGTTCTGATTCCTTGTCTGATTCTGTTGATTTACCCCATCAACAGCATGAGTATGTCAATTATAGAAATGGTTTATAATTCACTACTTTTGTAACATTTAATTATATGGTCATATTTCACCTCAAAGGGACTGCCTATATTTTCCATGTTACTTTTCTATCAGTCTTTAATGTGTCACATGATGGTGATATGAAGATAGTATTTTTATTGTCAATATTGAAATAAGATCATTAGTAACTGTGCTTTTTCATCAAGTTATGTTTACCTCGTAGAACATACACAAATTGCTCCATTGCAATTTGAATCTTGCACCATTACTGCTGGTGTGACATCTTCCCTGCTTCCCAGCTGAATAAAGTGTGTTTCTAGATTTAGTTCCTCATTGGACTGTTTCGGATTTGTGTCTGTGTCTTGGTCTGTGCTTTGTTTGGAATCTTTATTTTAAGAAAAGTAACAGGTACAAATTTGTAACTGTTTTACAATAAAGAGTCAACCATGATTATGTCTACAAATGTCTAAATGGACTTGCACCGGACTGCTTAACTTGTTGCCTGTCACCATACACTCAATCTCGTCCTGGACTCCGTTCTGCACTTGATACCACACGCTTTGCTCAGCCCAACTACTCATCTATATACTTTAGTCGGCCACAAACAAGGCTTTCTCACTAGCTGCACCAGGTTTATGGAACAAAATACCCATCACCACTTGCTCCTCCAACTTGCTGTATACTTTAAAAAGGCACTTAACTCACATCTTTATCCACACTAGTTTGCTCATTCTTGTAGTTTATTAATGAATTGTGTATGCTCTATTTTCTGATTTTGTGTGGTTTTATGCGCCGTGATCTAAATGAAATGGCGCTTTATAAACCATGTTCTAATCAACTGCTAGTAGCAAAAATACAATTAATGTGCCATGTTGTAACGTATGTTTGATAAGTACATATTGAAATCTTTTTGACTTTTTTACAAAAGAAAAATTGAAATTTAAAGAAAATTGCATACTCTATACACAATCACTTTTTTGAAATAAGTGTAGGACTTTGCCTTTCTGTTCTATAACATAGTTTGCATAAATTTGATGCAACCATTAATTTTAAAAAAAATCATAGAAATTCATATATTATATATTTTTAGAAAACAACTGGACCATCCTTCAACATAGTAGTTTTATCAATGAAGAGATCTGGAACTGTGAAATCTGAAAAGAAGCTTGTTATGAGTGCAGTGGCAGTGCCAGGGGTGGGCAAGGTGGGCAATTTACCCACCCTTGGAATTTTTTTGAGAAATTTTGAAGACCTTGGAGAAAAATAAAGGGGGCAAGGAAAAAGAGGAGAAAAGGAGAAGAGAAAAAGAAAGGACAAAAAAGGAAGGAGAAGAAAAGGAAGGAGAAAAGGAAAGGAAAAGGGGAAGAAGGGAAAGAGATGAGAAAAAGGGAAAAGAGAAGGGAAAGGAAGAAAGATATTTAAAATAAGAATTTTGCCCCAGGAAATGGCCTCATCTGTCAGTCAAAGTGTGTAGAAGCACTCTGGCTTCGACCCACCAGGGACCCTTAAGCCCCTGGACCCTAGGCCATGAAGGCGAGCACTCTGTTTGCTTTGCTCATTTTGGAGAAAGGCCTGGCTATGCCACTGTATGAGTGGGAAGTACAATATCATACTATAATTCATGGGATGGCATGTGTGTGTCTGTGGGTTTGTCAGTTTATAACTCCAGACCCCTTGACCCGATCTGGACCAAACTTGGACCATGTATAGCAATTGGTCCCCTGAGTGTTATAGGGGTGGTCCGATGGAGGTCATCCAAGGTCCCCTCTCGCCCCTCCCTCCTTCCGCCCCCTCCCCCGGGATGAAAGCAGCATTAGGAATTGATAAGAGGTTTCAAAACTGGAATGACATCCCTATTCAAACCATGACTCCAGTCCAATTTAGTTCCAGTCTTGGTTTGCAGACACAATTGATACTTTATTGCGTAAAAGTATGCATACCTGATATTGTTTTCTTAGCTTGGAATAGCTGAACTGTGTCTGTGAGATGCAGCAAATAAGATTCAGCATTTCTGAAATAAAAACAACCACTGATCAATGTTATGTTAAGATTTTGTTGGCCAACGCAACCCTTTGTGACCTGTCGTCAGCCTTTGTTCCTTTATGTCAACAAAAAGGTCTCTACCAGCCATCATGTGTCATTGAGGTGTGGAAGTTAGGTTGAGACTTGTTTTTAAAGGATAAATTGCTAAAAATAAGTTCTTATCTGTGAATCCTTACAGTTAAGGCATAATCAAAAAACAAACAAGCAAACCAACCAACAAACAAACACAACATCATTAAAGAGAAATGTCAATGTTAGTTCAACAGGGAATTTAAAAATGTTCTCTTTAAAACCAGAAATCAACATTTTAAGTGAAAACAGCCAAAGAATTTTAAAGTAGACATAAGCTAAAAATTTTAATATTTCAAACAAATTCTCAATTAAAATCAATAAGAAATTTGTAATTCTGCTCTTTTCTATCTTATAAATATAATATCAATATATTTTCACCATTTAAATGTTCTGCTTGATCATAAGATGACGGATACCCTGGTCACATAAGCTCGCGGCGAGGTTACGATGTGTTTACGGTGTCATACCAGGTAGATTTCAGCAGACACCAGTCGGACACCGGCCGGTGTCCGACCGGAGTCTGACCGGTGTCCATAACGCCGTAAGACGCCGGAGCATGCCGCAAGAATTTAATTCTGAGTTAAAACCTTGCGGCGTGTATACGATGTCTTCAGTTATGGTGTAATAACCACCGGAGTCTGACCGGTGTCCGACCGGGCATCGCAAGAGCTCGCAAGCATTCAGCGGTGTCATACCGGCGTTGCGGCTTTGCAGAAGCCGGTCGGACACCGGTGGTTATGTGACCAGGGTGTTAGCACAGAAAGGGGATGGGCACATATTAGCTGATACGGGGGAGGGGGTGGTCGTGAATGGGGGATGGACACAGTTCATAGGTTTTACCCAGGGCTTTTTGAGTTTTTTTTTTCTGGCATTCTGTTTCATATGCTTTAAGTAGAAGCAATCTTACACATGTGTCATTCTTATATTCACGTATACCAGATACGCGTTACTATGTTTGTGCACAGAATTGAATACATGCAGTGCTTAAGGTAAGGTGTTTGTCAAAATCTCAAAAATTCAGTGCTAAGCCAACTTAAATACATGTTATTATTTTAAACCTTGTTGTTGCATTGCCAGATAATGTTGTGTGATTTCTATCGTCATCTCTGTATTTGACTGAGTGTGCTTCTGGAGACAGATCTTCTTTGAATTCTATAAATCAAGAAAAATAAAACAGCAAATTTAAAGATATTACACTTTGTGATATTTTAAAAGCAAAGCACTTGGGTGATTCTTGTATGATTAATCCTGATAGCATAATATGTATTTTTAACTTAAATTCTAAGCAGTTTTATTTATTAAAAACTAATCTTAACCAATTCAAAATGGTTTTTCTTCCTTAAAGAAAAAGACCATTAGGGAATAATGTATTTGACATCATTTTATTAAGAAAAACTTACTATTTTGGACTATGGTACAGTCAGTGGCGTAACCAGAATTTTTCAGTTAAGGGGCAAGCAGCGGCAAGACAATTTTGCAGGGAGGCGAAAGAGTTTTGTTCAGACACAAAAATGAAAAATTTTCATGCAGCAAATCATTCTAATTCATAAAAAAATATACTATTTTGGTGAAAAATCAGAGATTTTTCTCAAATTATTGCTAAATTTGCGCCATGCATAAAGGTTTTTTTCTAAGAATATCTGGTAAATTTCATCTACAGGCAATTCTACGGAAACATCCCTATATGTTATAGTAAACATTTCATTTCATATTGGATGCAGAAAGTGAAAAATTTAATCACTGTCTTTTTTAAAATGGGGACTCAAAGTGTGTGTGACACCCGGGTGTGACAGGCGTGACATATTTTCCCATTGGAGATTTGATTCCTGTTTATGTTGCAGTATATCACCTCAAGCGCGTAGCCACCGCCCGGACAGGTCGGACAATGTCCGACCAATATTTTGCAAAAAAACAAAACGAAACACAGCATTGAAAATTTGTTATATATATTATGATAAATATTTCTTGAAATCGAAACAGAAACAGGCACCAGCTAGCAAAAACTATGCACCAAATTGCACAAATGGAGGTTTCCAAATTACAAAATTTTCCAACTAATGAGGGGCACATCCCCCTCACAGATCCCTTTCGTATATGTTTTTTTTTCAGGGTTCAATACAATTTGATAGGGGGAAAGTGCTAAAACTTGAGGCATCTGCTCCGGGCATCAGCTAGCAAAAACTATGCATCAAATTGCGTGAATAGTGTGCCCAAATCCCAAAATTGTCTAACTACTGAGACACCCCCTATATATGTTTGGTTCCCTTGTTCAACATGTTCAATACAAGTCCTTTTGCAAACATAACTGCTAACTTCAGGCATCAGCTAGCAAAAACTATGCACCAAATTGCGTGAATAGTGTTTCCAAATTTTTCTAACGAGGGTACAGGATCCCCTCAGACACCCCCTTTGCATATGATGAAAGGATAACTCTTATTTTCGTTGTCGGCAAAAAATACCCCACACATCCCTAAAGGCCGGGGAATGACCCTGTTAAAGTGTTCGTAATTCTTCTTGAAGCGAAATAATGTATATAATATGTTGCTTACATATTTTGTTCTTTTGCTTAATATATGGATGTATACAACACAAAAAATTTCAAGGGAGAAAATTTACTTTGATATTATCAAGGATGAGGTAAAATGTGACTTGGTAAATTGAATGAAAAGGTATATTTTTTCCGTTTGTTCTGCCATTTTCTAAGGATCAAAATAATGAAGGATATTGTACAAATACTCACCAGGAGAGCCCACCAACAGCGTCGATATAGTCAAAAATGCTCTGGCTTCGGGGGGCTCCGCCCCCTCAACCACCGCAAGGGGCTTTGCCCCTGGACCCCACCAGGGCCCTTAGGCGGTCCCCTGTACCCCACGCCCTTTCTTTGTCCGACCAACCATAAATTCGTGGCTACGCGCCTGTACCTTTGGGGAACAATCAGGAAGCATATCACTTGTAGCTCTTAACCTGGAGAATACAGGCTAAATAATTTTGTTGATAGGCGTGACATGACAGGCGTGACATTTGTGCACACTTAATAAAAAAAATTTGCAGTAAATCTGATGTTAAATAACTTCTTTATTTATGATTATGATTTATTTTCAACAGATAACAACCGGCAATGTCCTTGAGTAGTAAAATTAACAGAAATTTCTCGGATGTACTCCCTTTCAAAAAAATTTAACTCCTCTGGGTCTCATATATTGCTCCTTGCCGATTGTACAAGAAAATTCCAATTCACACAAATCTGAACATAATTGCTTTTATCGTATATAAACTGTATATTTTTTTTTTTAAATTCTGACTTCTTAATAATTTATTTTCAACAAATAAGAATCAGCAATTGATAGGATTTTCCTCTTTGCAATTCACCTTTTTCCTCAGTACTTACACCAAATCCGGTTCCTGTATATTACTACTTGCCAGCTAATTCAAGAAAAATTTGAGCATAATTGTCTTTTATTTGCCAAATTTACTTGCTAATAATGTCCATGACATTAGGGAATTATTTTGCTTTTCAAATTAAATACTTTACTTCTGAATTATACACTTCAATAATCAGATTATACTGGTGAGAAGGCTAATAATGTTATTATTGTTGTTAGTCTTCACTTTAATTTTAGTTTAATTACTTCCCAGAGCTAGAAATAGTGAAAAACAAAACGTGACAGGCGTGACCACATATATAGGGTAGAATTGTGACAGGCATGACCAATTTTGAGATGTAATAGTGGAAAAATAAGCAATCACTGAATATTTGTATATTGCTTTGAAGATTAAGATTCCATGATAGAAGATAGATATTGATGTTTCACCAAAACATGACCTTTTAATAAAACACAGCAAAAATTTGTCATGTTTTTTGTGACAGGCGTGACATCTGAAAACGACAAATTCCAACAACACACTACTCGGCTATTGATTAACACTTATTACTAAAACATGATTGTACTATAGAGCACACACACTAAGGCTTCTTATACACTAACTAGGAAAAATATCAGATGTTTTTCTCTGTTTCAGTACCAAATCAGTTTTTGGTGCAAATTTGAGGCATCATCCAACTTATACCAGTCATAAAATAAGTTCTATTTGCTTTATGGAAAAAGCAAAAGTAGTTCCTGAGACCTTGATTTGTTTACTTTCAACTCAGGTATTACTCTTATGTCAGAATTAAACTTGACAAATTCATGTACCGGTATGCGATACAAGTTTTACAGTTTGAAGTAAATTTAAGCAACTCTGCCTTTCACATATCCACAATCATTTTAGGCACCTTTGTTGCTACATTGCTACTATAAGGGGGTGTTGAACCATGTCACGTTCCTGAATCTCTTTCTGTTATTGCGGTTTGATGATTTGTCAGATTTGCTATGCTGATCATATTTAAGTTTGTAGGAATATCCGCTTTTTTGTAATGCCTCTTGATATGGTGGAGATGCTTTGTTGAAATTGTTTTCATTAGATGAGATTTTGGATAGATGTCTATTGTTGCTTTCTGGGATATTTCTGATGATGCACGGAGGGTGGTTACTATCCTTGTGAACATATATATAGGGTATTATTTGGTTTCATGTATGGCATATATGATCCAGAATGTAGGTCCAGTGTGATATCGAGGAACTCAACTTGTTTTTTGTTTGCTTCAATAGTAATGTTGAGATATTTTATCCAAATATAGAACAGATATCCTTCTTAATTCGCTCGATTTGTCTCGGAGTTTTATTGCAGATGGCTAAACCGTCATATAATCCAGTGTCTATATTGAGGTGTTGCAATTGTGATGGTAGATATAATCCAACTAATTTGCAGGTCTCTGCCCCATCAAAACTCCCCATAGTAACATCAAAGTTCTTGTTCTCGTGTTTTTGCCATGGTTTTCCTTTATTGAACAACATTGATTTCTTAGCATGCATAATAACTTCCCTTTTATCATCAGAAATATTGTCAGCACTTTACATAGAATATAACCAACTTACGCGGCTGCCTTACAATCACGGCGCCTATTTAGTATATTCCTAGTAACTACCCATGATAACGCTTGGGTCGACGAAGCAATTAGGATTAAATGTCTTGCCCAAGGACATAGCCCGTTGGCCGTAGCAGGGCTTGAACTCACAACCTACGGATTCACAGTCCTGCTCTGTTCCACTAGACCACTCGAGCGCCTGATGATTCAGGTGCCTTTTTATAGTCCTTAGTGATATTATTTTCCATTAATTTGTTGTAGTTTTCTGGTTCAAGTTTTTTACTGAAAGTAAAAGTGTAATTTGTGTACTGAGGAGAAATATTATATAATTTATAAACCAAATATGTCAAGCCTCAATCAGAGAAATTAACTTACAAGTACTTGTCAACACAGGAAGAAACATTTGCTGAGTTATTATGTTCACATCAATAGACCTTAAATTAAACCTTTTATGGACAGGATCAATAATCATTTTCTTCCATAATTAATAGGATTAGAAAATGACAGTTAACTCTGTGACACTTAACATATGTTTATGTTATATATTTTATAGACTGCTTTGAGATAATCCTTCCAATGGACTATATCTTTAATCAATATGTTTTGGTATATTGTACAATGTTCATTCTGCTACTCACTCCTGATGAGCGAGGGTTGGCCTGTCAAGCATGTAAGCTGATATAACCAAGTCTATAACTTTGTACTATGCTCCCTTAGGGTTGAGCACTTTACCAGTTTGATGGTTTTAAATATACTTGGATTTTATAATAACAATATTCATTCAAATCACTTGTGCTTTACAAACATGTGAAGAATGTACATTGTCATACACAAAAATTACAAAAACAATTATACAGAAATATTTCAATTATAACAAGATAAAATACATGAACAAAATGCAAGTAATTTAAGAGAAATGAATGGGTTTACTAAAACCCAAAACACGCAAGTGCTCATTTATCCCATATATTAAATAAAAGACCATACATGAATAATAAGAGCATCAAATTTATGCAAAATCAAACAGCAGCAAATGAACCCAATTAAGGGAAAGTGAATCAAATCAGCAGTACAAAATTGTGAAAAACAACCTACACTCAGATTTGAAAATAACAAGATAACAGTAGTCCTTAACATTAGGAGAAATTCCATTCCATAGTCTTGGAAGTGATACGAAAAGAGAATTGAAAAAGAAGAACTTCTGGCTGTTACATGCAACAACCTACAATCAGGGAAAAAAGTCTTGGCACAATTATCTGTGCATGTCATTGATTTTGCACGCTTTCCCCGTTCCCCACTCAATGTTGATCCGAACACAAGGAGCATCTTTACATCCAACATTGAAACAGGGGTGAGGAAGGGGATGGTCAGAAGAGAAGAGTTCTTTATTGTCTTCAACTTCATCCATCTCTTACTGTAATTTCTAGCGTTTTAAACGGATGAATGCACCTGAAAAGACTGTAGTGTTCCAACGACTTTTTTCCCTGATTGTAGAGTTGTGAATCCTACTGAAATGCACCATTTGATCAAAAGATGCGGGAAATAAATCATTCATTAATTTGAACCCAAACATAAGTCTATGGGATTTACAAGAAAAGGTAAGCCTTTCTTCATAACTAAGCCTACATTCAACATCAGTGATTTTCCTTTGAACCCTGTCCAACCTGTCAATGTGATTTCCCTGAACAATATAAGCCTACATTCAACATCAGTGATTTTCCTTTGAACCCTGTCCAACCTGTAAAAATTGTTCAGGGAAATCACAAATAGATAAACAAGATTGAAATAAATGAGATATAGGTGGCTAAAAAAAGTTTCCAAACTTTTTTATGACAGGTTTATGTAGGATATGACTCCATCATTAAATAGAAATTCAAAATCTTAACAATTTTTAAAACAAAAATAAAATAAAACTTACGCATTTTGTTATACAAATCCACCAACCAGCGTTTGTGTGACTAAGATAGTGATAATGTAGCACTGGTATATAGGCCTATATATAATATTGGAGAAAGCCTGTGTCTGTGTGTAGCTGACGTACAATTTAGAATGACAATTTGAAAAAGCCCTGGGATATCCTTTTTTTGTGCGTGTAGCTGACCACAGAATCTGTGAGCTGACGTACTACTGTACTAGTATGACTATGTTGTGTCGTCACTTCCATGATAGGGAATCCCCATTTCTCCATTGAATATGAATGACTATCAATCAATTTCTAATTTAACAAAGTTCAAACTCACGTTTACATAAAGTTGAATTGCAGTTCAAGTTGAAGATCAAGTTCAAAATCAAATTTACATGAATGTTAACTTCATAGATAAAGTTAAAACTCACAGTTTACATGAATTTAGATGAAGTCACATTAAAAAAGTGAACTTTGTTTGAGTTTGAACTTAGTAGATATTGAAAATGGATGGCTAAAGAGATTTAATTTTGGAATAACGTTTAAAATGAAATATAAATGGCAAAGTTTATCAAAGATCAAATTTCTGACCTATCTTGCTACTAAAATTGTAATACTAATTGTAAACATGTTCAAATTCTAACCTTATAGATTGTTCAACATTAATTCAGAGACTTTATTTTTTTAACAAGGTTTAAATCTATAAATAGAGTTTTCAATTAATTAAAACAGAAAACATTGGTTGCTGAAGAAACGTTTTGAGGGTAAGATACAATAGTTAGTTATAATTGCCTGCTTGTCACTCTATTGCATGTACACATTCCACATGACCACTCAACTTGAGCGGTGAAGTGACCTTGACCTAGATGTTGTCAAATCAAATTTGACCTAAAAATCACATTTTTCGACCCATTTGTGTTGTTGCCCCCTACCCGTACGTGAGGGGGTTGATCCCATTTGGTGCTCAATTTTACACTTAAGTAGATTACCTATCAGATCTGACCAAAAGCAACGTAAGTTTTCAGATAGTTTTCTTATAAACGCCTTGTGAGATATGGCTGCATAAAGTGTTAAGTGCGGAAATACTTTAAACCGCTAGTGTAAATTAGGGTTGAATTCAACTACATATCAATGTATTCAAAATTTCTTACATTTGTAAATAAAAGTGGAGACAACAAACAAATGCAACCATGAAAACTTTAAAATTAAAAAGTGCTAAATTGAACTTGTTAACCCTTTCAGTCCTGAACTGTCATATATGGGTATACAGCCCATACTGAATTAATCTACACTCAATACAAATTGGAAAGCCTGAGCGTTCTCGCGTATGCTCCTTAGGAAACGCTGAGGCGTTCTATCGGATAGAAAGGGTTAACAACAAGGTGTAGAGGGTGTTATCATACTTTACAGTACATCATCAACACCTTTCCTTTCTTTTAAAAGACCAAAAGACAGCAAAGATCTTATTATTTGCAAGAGTTAATTAAAAAGGTCATTTATCTATATAATTATATAAGTACAATCCAGATGTTAAAAGTCTTCTATTTAGTATTTATCATGAAGATAACTTTCCATTCAAATGCTCACAAGATAAAACAAACATTTGTTTCTTTCTATTTGCTTCAAAATACCAAATGGATTATATTTAAAATGATTTTAAAAAATTGAAAATTTATGAGAGCCTGCATCACCGTTCCTCTTTTAAAACGACCCCCCCCCCCAAAAAAAAAAAAAAAAACAATCATATTATCGAAGGTGAGATGATTTTATAATTAAAACACAGGTGGCTAATTCCAATCAAGGTCTCAGGAACTACTTTTGTTTGTTTCCATAAAGCAAATAGAACTTATTTTATGACCGGTATAAGTTGGATGTTGCCTTAGTATTTACATCAAAAAGTGATTTGGTACTTTTAAACAGAGAAAAACTTTTTTCCATATTAGTGTATAAGAAGCCTCAGTGTCTGTGCTTGATAGTACAATCATGTTTTAGTAATAAATGTTAATCATAGCTGAGTAGTGCGTTGTTGGAGTTTGCCGTTTTCAGATGTCACGCCTGTCACAAAAAACTTAAAAAACTTTTTGCTGTATTTTATTAAAAGGTCATGTTTTGGCGAAACATCAATATCTATCTTCTATTATGGAGTCTTCATCTGCAAAGCAATATACAAACATTCAGTGATTGCTTATTTCTCCACTATTACATCTCAAAATTGGTCACACCTGTCACTAAGTCCTGGAAATGTTTACGGTTGCCATTTTGTAAAAAAATGTGCATGCTATAAGACTCAAACTTAAAAAATACATGTTAGAATCATCATTTTCCTTCTTAATTAGCAAAAGAGTGACAAAAATCTGTTATTTAGAACTTTTATAGCAAAATTTTGCTTTTTGGTGGCCATTTTTGCCATAATGCAATTTTGCCTGATTTTCCAACCAGAAAGTGCTTTATGACGTCATAATTACGTAACGCCTTGGACGATTTTGATGATCTTTGTATCATTGGATAGGGGAGGATCATACCAATATATTAATAGCAACACCAAGTTCATAGGAGGTTTTGTTCTAAAATATTAGGATGGTTGCAACAACCCTTCGGAGGACGTGTTACAAAAATAGCTCAGGACAAGGGTTAAAGCTCAAAACTAGATTAGACTTGCATAATACAGTATCAAAACTGTTGAAAATAAATCATAATCATAAATAAAAAAGTTATTTAACAACAGATTCATTGCTAAAATCAAGTTTTACTAGGTGTGCACAAATGTCACGCCAGTCACGTCACGCCTGTCACAAAATGATTTAGCCTGTGTTCTCCAAGTTAAAAGCTACAGCTCCAAAAGTGAAATATTTCCTGATTGGTTCCCCAAAGGAGATATACTGCAACATAAACAGGAATCAAATCTCCCGTGGGAAAGAGATAGAATTCAGTATTAAACCACATTTTTGAAAAGGCACTGTCAGTTTAGGTCATGCCTGTCACACACACTTTGGGTCCCCATTTTAAAGACAGTGATTGACTTCGATTAAAATTTTCACTTTTTACATCCAATATGGAATGTTTACTACAACATAATTATAGGGATTTTTCCATAGTATTGCCTGTAGATAAAATTTACCAGCTATTCTTAGAAAAGAACATTCATGCAAAAGTCACGCCTGTCATGATGGAAATGACCAGGCTCTATTTTAAAGATAACATTTTATATGACTACAGTAACTTCAAAATGCACTGTTTCTGCATACTTGAGTTCCGTAAACTTAACTGCAGTAAAATATTGATGCACTTTTTCAGCAATCTAAAAACATTGATACACTTTTTCAGCATCTTGTAGACAGTTCTGCGCATAATTTGCAGAAATTTTATAATTGGTGCACTTTTTCAGCATCTAACAATGATCCGTAGACAGTTCTGCACAAAATTAGCAAAATATTTTATAATTGATGCACTTTTTCAGCATCTGACAATGATCCATAGACAGTTCTGCACATAATTTGCAGAAATTTTATAATTGATGCACTTTTTCAACATCTGACATTGGGCCCAAAGACAGTTTTGCACAATTCCGGGAACCGTTCTGCATACTGTGGTTCTGCAGAAAATTTTATAATTGATGCACTTTTTCAGCATCCAACAATTCCGGAGACAGTTCTGAATGCATGATGGAGAATATAAATATATATGTGCATGTTGGAATGACTCCCAAATATGAAAAGTTGACTTTCAAATACAGCGACACAGTTCCATATTGTCAATTGTACATCCAACAAAATTCCAGATACATATTTATATTAGGAAGTCCACAATATAAAGTTAAATATATACGATTTGAATTTGCCGATTATATTATGCAAAGTTCATTTTTAAAAGACCACAGCAGGTAAATTAACACACACAACTTGTCCTGAATCAAAGACTATGCTCAGTACACAGCATACGATGAAGTGGAAATACATTGCAATACACATGGCTATCATTTTACATCTGGCCTACACACAAAAATCAGTTATTTTTTCAGACTTCTACAATGCTCCATGAGGAAAGAACAACATCAAAATACGGATGGGTCGCCATAGTGTCAGGTACCACTTACCGACACCATGTTATTATCATTAAAAGTCCTCTATTTAGTGACACAATAATAGAGACATGTGATGCAAGTTCTTCTTGATACTTGCCATTATGGCAACTGACAATCCTAACGATCGTGCCACTATTTATTAACAGTAATGATTAGAGGGCATTATCTAAGGTTTTTGTTGACATAAATGTCGAGATATATGTCAACATGAAATCTCATTTGTCAACAAAACTGGACAAGTAAAATTTTATAAAAACACATGTTTAATTGTTAATTTATGCTCTTTATTGCATAAATATTGCTATAGAAATAGTGCTATAAGTAATGCATAAATAATTTAATGCTTAGGCCAAAGAAAAAAAAGGTTTGTCTCAGAAACCATCCGCAAAAACGCTATGCGATTTTTTATTTTTTATTTTTTTTAGAAAAAATAGCTATGCGATATGCGGGATTCTTTTTTTTATGCTCTAAAATTTTAATTGCCCAACTTACGGGTGTGAAGTGACCGCCACAGTCACTCAACACGTATGACACAAAAGAACGAAACAAAAAAGTTATAAAGAGATAAATCTCGCTTGAATTGAGAATAAAGTTATTTAC
>JXSR01S011979.1:41123-60596 GCA_000969725.1 Ophiothrix spiculata | reverse complement strand
ATGTTTATTGTGTTAATATGTATGATTAGTGGACACGATCATTTGTTTGGGTCCAAAACGCACGTGTAAGCCATTGTGCATACATTATGACGTCACAACTGTCCCGGCGTATTTCCACCTTTATGGTGTGAAAGATGTGCATGAAAATGTACTCAGTGCAATTTTGAATAGGAAATGCATGCACCGAATATCTCAATTTACATTCTGCTTTTATTCATTCACAATAAAATGGAACACAGTAAGGACAATTTTTTGGTATAGATATAATATTTCTGTAAACTTTGATAAAAAAGTGATAGAATTTTGACCAATTGGCTCATATTTTACAAAAATTAATGTTCTTATGACTTAGTAAGATTTTTGAATTTTTGAACAGAACAGATTGCAATTGTGGAGTTGTTTTGGTTAAATGATGATTTGGAGCACAAAAACTGCCAAAAATACACAAACTCGGGAAATTCTCAGAACTTTTATTGATAGCTGCCATATGTTGCTCAGACATATGGATATATATCACACAGATTCGTTGTATCGCTGCCTGGTCCGATAATTACCAGGAGCGATCAACAATCAATGGTAAACAATGCCGTAGTAGACTTGCTTTGCTGCATATCCGATAATTGGCCTCTACTTCTTATCGTCCCAGGTTATATAATATCAAATTGGTCTACTATAATTGACAAACTTCTAATAATATACCGTACTTGTCTATATAGAAGCAGAGGTGCCTCTAAACGGGAACTAAAAAATCCGGACAAACGGGATAGCGCCATCCTTTATTAAACGACTGCTTATTAAGGATACGTGAATAAACTTATGTTTTTCTCGATTTATTAAAATCATCTGTCAGGGTCGGCTTGTCATGAATAATGGATTTGATTGTCGTCGTATATTCATCAATGTTTTCGATCAGGATATTCCTCATTTATTGAATGATTTTGAACAAGTGTATCGATAATATGTGATCTATATTTTTTTCCAGTAACTGAATCACTCTGAAACTTGCATTTTTTCTCAATTCATTTGTCAACCTGCAGGGTTTAATTGGGCAGGTTTATTTCTTTTTTGGTGGGACGGTCTTAGAGGTGGTTACAGTGATAGGGCATTATCACGCGTTACCAATGGATTCTAGCTGTTCATCAACCTCTGTAAACTGACAAACATTTGAAGATCTCCCCATGGACGTTTGTCGCATATTAAGCATTTTTTGAATCCAATTTGAAATTCTTATAAGATTTTCAAAATGACAAAATTTCTGGTAACTTGATCAAAAGTGTTTGGTAAATAAATTACAAAAACACTCAAACATACATGAAAAATTTAATGGAGTTATAAATAGATGAATAAAAAAGATGAATAAATTAATAAAGAAATAGGCCCTAAATACATTTTAAAAAACAATAAAAATTAATGGATAAATTTTACGCTGAAAGTCAGAATGGGACTCGAACGTAGATGTAGATGTTCCACTCTTGACAATATTCTAAAACTATACCACTAGACTAAGAAAGGAAGCGATAGACGTAATGAATTTTCAATCCCTTATGCATTAGTGGAATAAATCTCATAGTATGTGTAATCAGAGCTATTGATTGAAAGCATGTCAAAAATTGAACTGCGTTGTGATTATCATGATGCAATATCTACAGGTGCAATAGTTGCGCAATAAATCACTTTGAAAGTAATCTATTAATAACTAACCATTACTTGAAAATCCCTAATTGGATCAATGGTATCAGATAATATGTTGGTACTCGAGAAACCATGGTTCGAATCCTACCCAACCCTATATTGAAATGCCGCTTTTCTTCTTTTTTTTCTTAATTCCTTAAATCTGCATTGTAATTGGCAGAGTGAAATCATGAATTAAAGGCCTATGATGGAATCAATTTCAGCTCATGTTGCTCATTGTAGCATATCTGATGCATACAAATAGCATACATCAGATATGCTACAAGGAGCAACATGTACGAGCCGACAACTGCACCCTTTTGCCGCGGCGGTCCACATATATGTATATAGAAGTGCAATAAAAATTGAACGATTCAACAAAAATTTTGAAACGCCAACAAACAATATGCTTTTATATAGAATTCAAAGGTACTCAAACTTCCAATCAATATAGGTACGAAATAAAGTCTGCGTAACCGTTCCAACTGATTTGAGATTCAATGCGTTTCAATATATCGAGCAAAACATTAGTTTGTTCACGTATCCTTAATAACCAGTTGGTTAATAAAGGATGGCGCTATCTCGTTTGTCCGGATTTGTTTAGTTCCCGTTTAGAGGCACCTCTGTTTCTATATAGAAAAGTACGGTGTGTTTGCGTATAAAATTAGTATTGAAAAAATGTCAATATGTGTTGCTCTCCAAACCATAGCATGACAGACATTTCGTTCAAAAATTGCTTTTTAGACAAGAGAAAATGGAAGTATTAGGAAATAGTTTATCTAGAAGTTTTGAATTGTAAGTTATTGATACAAGCTATTATAAGATCCAATTCATTCACATTCAGTGTTTTTCTATTGAAGCCATTAACCGTTAAATACCGGGAAAGGGATTAAAAAGGCCCAATAGAAAAAAGGCCTAATCTGGCATTTGCCCGAGAACGGCGGTGAAGATGTCCCCGGCATTTATCCTTCAAAAAGTAGGATTTTTAGCGGTGAAATACCGGTTAGCCTGCAATAGAAAACTACATCGTTCCGCCTCAGTGCGCAAGCCAGTTAAAATAGGGGATGGACAGCAGATGTATTTAGTGAAATGCTATTACAAGTCACGACAGTAGCAACGTGCAGTAAGTAATACGCCTTCTGTCCACCGACATGTTTATTTTTACTTTAACTAATTAATATTATTAATTATGTCATGCAATAATTTAGAGGATATGAAATGTTGCGTCAATTTATACAGAAATGATGTAGGCCTACAGAATATATAATAGAATTTTACATCTCTTTATATACCTACCAAAATATGAACAAATTGATTAGTTATATTATCCAATAAATTGTTTCTTTTTTGTCTATTTAATAGAATATTTCATTAGATGCCATTTAAATTCATTCCTCGTTATATAAAATTGTATAGTCAGTTATATTACTCTCCTGCCATTTAGTGTCGGGTATTTCTCCGGTATTGCATTGCAATAGAAAAACGTCTTTCACCGCTATTATCCGGAAGCCCCATTAACCAGAAAGATACCGTAGGTTCAATAGAAAAACGCTGATTGTTTACTAGTAAATTCTAACCGATTTTGTATATCTGTAGACATATGGAGTCGCATGGTCAGATGGTGTGGATGTTACTGTAACACCAGTAACAGGTAGGCAACTAATATAGATACTACTTTAGTATATCCCATAATACAGTCTGAAAAGAACCTAAAACCCAATATACACCTCGCAAAATTGAAGCACACCACGTCCAAAACCAATGTACTTATATAATCATACGTATTCAAAATCATAGAAATAACCAGAGATCGTAATCCAAACGGAGTATCACTGATAGTTCTGATTGGAGCATTTATTTGTGTACGGCTCATGAAAGTTCAGGCCGAACTCAAAGCTTCATCTTTTCATATAAATAATGATCGTATCAGAGATCAATCAGGCTAGTGAATATTGTCACAAGTGATTTCCATTACTTATGGTCTTCAAATCCTTGATATTTGGTGATAAAGTTACAAAGGTGGTCATCTTTTGGATGAACCCTAACCCTAATGTATATAAAAATCGATGGCTTCTGTACAAGATGGTATTACATCTACGATGCTATCCTTTCGGTACTTGCGTTAAAATATTCCTGTTGCTGAGGTTAAACTTTCAACCGATATGATAATTGCTCAAAATGGTTTCCATTTATAAATTATGTCATTTTGATAGCTATCTGATGACCTATTTTACTGCGTTTCTGCGTTTTCTGTTTGCAAATTTGCAAACAAGTAGTTAACTTATCCACTATAATATGATTTCGCTTTGTGGTTTTCCACGTTTGCCACCGATACACTCTCAACCCCTCGTACACCCCCTTACAGATCGATAGCACCAAATCAAAAAACAAAGGGACCTCGGGTATCAAAATAATTTCTTTTACACCACTTTTTGTAATTTTGAAGAAAGAATCCCGGGTACCGAATATGAAGTTCTTTTTATTTCTCATTTTCACGAAAAATTATCTGTCTCAGTTAAGCGTTTAAGAAGCCAAGTTGATTAAGGCCCTTATAACTCAGTATTGAGTTTCCCGTCACCCGCCCTCGTTATGATTTTGGACCCTCGTTTCAATAGTGAAATCTCAAAATATTTCATTATTTTAAAATCAGCCAATTACAACAATGTTTTTTACCTTTTCTACTATTTTGAATTAATTTCATATTTTTTGGTGGTGAACATTGTTTTGTTTTTTTAAATTGAAGTATAAGGTAGCCTATACCAAGATGTATTAGATCATTGGTTTTTAATGATATATATTTTAACAAATTGTCAATGAGTGAGTGTATCAATATGTAATTCTCCCCTAAAATAACCCAAAATAATAGATCTAAAAATATTTGCCTCATTATGGACTGAGCAAAATGTGACATGGAAACTCAACATAGACTTATAAGGGCCTAGTCTATAATGTGTACTTACTAGAAGACATGACAAACTAAAACCTATAGAACTGTTAGCACAGTTTTTACTGTTGCTATGCTCGTTATCCTGTTGAATGAAACGTTATCATTTTACTCGTAATCAATTCAGCGTTACTCAGCTGTTAAGCCAACGTTGCACTATATCGAGTGTGTTTTCTTAGACTATGAATGTAAGCACAGCTTTACTGTTTTTCGGCAGTTTTTTTAGAAATTACATACAGTCCTTGTTATGTAGATAATTTCTCTTTTTGTTTTTTACCTTGACAGTATTTACACAATATAGATGCTATTGATAATTTCAATAAATGATCATTTATTTATCTGTTGTTCATTGTATGCATAATTTGCTTAATTTAAATTTCTTTCAGACCAAGTGCCATCTTATATTTATGTTATAATCATCATCCCTATCGTTCTGATCATATTTGTTGCTGCTGTAATATTCGTTCGGAGACAGAAACGGTAGGTCGGAATCTAATTTTGATACTTGTATTTGAAGTTTTTTGCCACCATTGAATGTATCAGTGTGCATCGGCTCTTCCAGATTAGGATAACCTTTTCCAGATATATAAAGAGAGTCTACAACACGTTTTTAATCATTTCAGAACATATCCTATTGGTACTAAGATTCTAATTGTTTACCCTTGTTGTAGCTTCCTATATCATAGGTTTTATAATGGATTTATTATAAAGTGACAGTTTTAGAAGCAGGAGGCAGATCGGAATATCCGGAGAAGAACCCACGGAAACGAGCATAGACTGAAACACAAATGCACAGTCGAACTAAGTGTCGAAATAGGAAATCGAACCCGGTGTAAAAGTAATCAAGGTCCCTCTGGAATCAAAGTTCGCCTTCCATAGATCATAACGGCATAAAGCGTGAAACTAATATTGCGTTAGAGTTGTTACCCTATATTGTACTGTACAAACCGGACAGTAAGATCAAGGGACTGTGATTCCTATTACACGCGGATATATTGTTGCACAGGGAGAGAAGTATTATTGCCATAACGCACTAGAACCTTATTTTAAAGATGTAGGTTCCGATTACATTATCATTCCCAACGGGCTTAACTGGAAGTAGTATATAATTTTATTCCAAATGAAAGCCCGTATATGTTTGATTATGAATCAAAAATTTTACCTCCAAAGTCATTATAGTTTCGGAGATATGGCACAAAATTAATTGATATACCTTTTTTCCATTTCTTTTGTACTTACATGTACATAACAGCGCCATCCCAAGGGTTGCATACTTTCTTTGTCCTCTCAAGAGAAAACAAGACACAAGGTTGAAACCAGGTTGAAACCTTGCACAATGAACTTCAAATGTGAAAGTCAATCAGTTAAAAGTAAATTATACACATTATAAAAAATGAGCATAAACATTTAATAAATCAAATTATTAAATCATGATTGCTAAAAGGAAAATATTACATGTCAATATAACTGCCCGCATATTTTGCGAGATTTTCTAAATTTCCATTCGTTTATTAATATTTCAGATCTAAGCCAAAGCAAGGAGAAGATGGAAGACCGGGTGCAATTATGTTGATTCCTTCAGACATTAACCCAGGTAAAACTTACAACGACTTTAAATGTTTTAGCAAGAAACTCATTTATTGGGAGTCGTAATGGCATCGGCGGCTATGATGCTTAAATAATAGAGATATTCTGATGTACTCAATACCAGTCATAATCAATTTTGAGTTCAGCGATTGGGGAAAATAACACTTTGTGCAAATGGTACGCAAACCTGAAAGCAAAATGAGTATGTGTTTTCAATATTCACGCATGTTTAGCATGATGCGATGCATCAGCTGCTAAAATCTGAATCCCCCTATTTGATCCTTAAACTGGAATAAAAATAGCGCACAGTCTTTTATATCTACTCTAAATCAATGGTAGGAATATGCTTACAAAAACTTATCTTATTTTAACACCCAACCATATTTTTAAACATTTTTACACACAAACCAAAGAGCAAGGACAACAGAATACTGCGTATAATGGATCCACTTCACAGCCGGGAACCCCCAAACCATCACCACCAAAATCTCCAATGGTCAATCGAAATGGTCCTATAAAGTTGTCGAAGTTTGAATTGTATGTTCACGAAAAGAAAGAAAGTCAAACCAACTCATTCAAGGCTGATTATGCTGTAAGTACAATCGGGAAACCATGATACTAATATTAGTTATACATGTATCAGTAAAATCTGCTTATAATATTATTTAAAATTATTCGTCATCGTCTATGTCTTGGTTCCATGAGTGAGCATCATTGAGGTAAATATCAACACCCTGGACAAAAAATCGAGTACAATTTAAGTACAATTCGAGTACAAATTAGTGTACTCGAATTGTACTTAAATTGTACTCGAATCTGTGATCCAAATTTTGCACCTCAGGAATGTGTACTAGAATTGTACTCGATTTTTTCCAGGGCAGATAAACATGTCACCATAAATGTTGATTTTGAATAAAAACAAGCTTTATGTAAAGATTTTTAACAACACCTGTTTTTCATTGCCTTTAAGACTTTACCTGGAGACAATCTTCATCCTTGGACAGCTGCCAAGAAGGAAGAAAATGTCAAGAAGAACAGATATGCAAATATTACCACATGTAAGTTGTTAGAAATATTATATGCTAATGTTTTTGAGAACAGATTCTAAAAATTACTGCATTGTTATGAATATGCAATTATTAATATATGTAAGTTGTTGGTAGGAATATATATATGCAAATATTACTACATGGAAGTTGTTGTCAAGAACAGATATGCAAATATTACCACATGTAAGTTGTTGTGAAGAGCAAATGTTATGCAAATATTATTTCAAATATTATTTATCTAAACTGTCATCATTCTTTTAGAGAACATTCTGTCAGATTTGAGAACATTACAGCATATATGTTTTCAAAATTAAATATGCACATACTGCTACATGCAAATATTGCCGTTTTAATTATATTGTATTAGATATATTACTAGATATACATGGTTTTTTTACATTAAAATATTAAGCTTTTGACTGAAATTTATAGTTCAAAAAATTATTAAAAGGAGACTGTATGTCTGTAATGCTCTACAAACCAAATTACAGTTGCAACCTTTGTGATTTTGACAATGCATAGCTAATCTGATTTAATTGGTTTTACTTCTGCAGATGATAATGCTAGAGTCATCCTCGAGCCGTTAGATGATGATCCACATTCTGATTTCATCAACGCCAGCTTCATTGATGCAAGTATTTTGTACTTTAGTTGAAAGAAATAGACAAATTAATTTCAACACATTGATACGTCTCTGTGTCTCCCATTATTGGAGCAATTCACTAAATGCAACGCCTACTGCAATCGTTTGTTTATTTACGTTTTTTACCACAAACGAAAGGCATGGTTAATTTGGCATAACATTTGTTAAGGATATAAAAAGATAAAAGGCTTGTTTGCATCGAATACAAATAATTTGATTGCGGCGGTATGCTAAAGCAAATGCCACAGATTCTGAAAAACTGCAATCTACAACTAGAATTTTAAGACTGAGCATCCAAATTTGAAAAACATATTTTTTCTTTTTTTTTTAGGAAATTACCTATTCAAAGTCATCTTCTATAATTCTGACAAAAAGAAAGAAATTTTGTTTTCTACTTCTATTACTGATATATGATTATAAACTATTATGCCTAATAGATGCATGCAATCATTTATTTATTTGGCTTAGTGACCCATGGTAACCAGTAAGATTTTGACCACATTTGAAATAATTTTGGGAACACCTGTTTAGGACGAACAAATGCACAGGCAAAACCTGGAGAGGGGTCACTATCCAGTTAAAATGATTAAATATCCACTTTGTATTTACCAAAATATAAGGGAATTTTACATTTTGATAAGCATGATAATTACAGGAATACTTTAAACCTTAATTTGGATTCGAACGTATAAAGAAACAATACCAAAATATTTTGTTACATTGCCTCTTTTCTGCATATCTTCCGCATCTTTTGCAATACAGGGCGTGTATGAAAAGAAGAAGTACATAGCCTCACAAGGTAAGGCATATCATAATAAAAATACATTTATTTCATTTCATTTCATTTCATTTCATTTCAATTCATTTTATTTTATGTTTCTATTTTATTTTATTTGCTTCCATTTTGTTGAACATTTGGATACAAGAAGGTCGTTGCAGTTCGGACAAAATCGAGTTTCTTTTTAACAACAACAACAACAGCAACAGCAACAACAACAGCAACAACAGCAAGAACAACAACAACAACAACAAAAAAAAGTACAGACATGAAAGAAAGATATCATTCAGCGATGAAACCATAAAACTGATAGTTTTGGAAAATGTAGCTACGACTTTCTTGCATTACTTTTTCTTACATAAATACATTACAAAATTAGAGGATACTATTAGTGTTATATTAATTGACCATTTAAACTTTCTGCACTCATTGTTTCCTAGGTCCTAACAAGGCATCCGTAGATGATTTCTGGCGGATGGTGTGGCAGTACAAGATCAGGAAAATAATCATGCTTACCATGCTGGTTGAATCGGCGAAGGTATTTTTGCTTCCCTATGCTTCTTTTTAAACTGTTTTGGAAATCCTATACATTTTATTTAAAAAAATAAGCAATTGGAAAACTGTAAAGGACACAGATGGAGGTTATGTTAATGTTTTGTGAATACGTTATATTAAACATTTTATGAAAAATTATTATTTAAAAAATGAATTCAAAACCAAAGACCATTATTAGTGTGACTTGAAAAGCATGGATGACAAAAATTAAAAATAATTTAAAATCTAGTTTTATAACTTTTATCTTTTATGTCTAACAATTTTGTGTTTTTACTCAAAGATAAAGTGCCAGCAATACTGGCCTACGAAACCAATCACTGTGGCTGGTGTGAAGATCACTCCCAAAGGAGAAGAAACGTTTCCTGACTTTGTCATCAGAATCTTTGAACTTAGCATCGTAAGTTAAATTCTCACTGATTGGAGAAAACCAATTGGGAATTTAGGAATTCAAGTGCTCTTAATATTGCCCGTGGTTGCCGTCAAGGAGACCCAATATGTTCTCACTTATTTATTCTATGCGTTGAAGTCCTAGCAATAATGCTAAGAAACAATACGGTAATCAAATGTGTTAGGATTGACAAATATGAGTTCAAGCCATCGCAGTATGCTGACGATACCACTCTCATTCTAGATAGTTCATCTCAATCCCTGAATGAAATAATGAAGATGTTAAATGTCTTTCATAAAATATGTGGTTTGAAAATCAATACTCAGAAAACCTCTGCTGTTTGGATTGGTAGTTTTATGAACAACGCTTATCCTGTTCTAGATATATGTTTTAACCTAATTATGATGTATGATTCAAATTATTTTGCTTGAAAAAAATGTTAGGTATGTTTGATTGTCTTAGAAATACATGTATATTAAATTTCGATACTTTTTTAAATAAGTTTATAATAAAAGATATGTTACGAGCCATATCAACAGATAGCGTTGAGGTTAAAAAGGTAAAATAAAAATAAAAACTTCCCAACATAAGGTTGACGTTGTTATCAGGTTGTTTTTGTTTTTTTATATAAAGTGGTTTTCTTATAACTGTTAGTTCTGTAAACAACTCTTTTTTCATATTTTATTTTGCTTATTCAAAATGTGACGTTCTAAAAATAACGACACAACACATGTTTTTTGAGTTATCAACGATCAAATAATAATGAATTTATGATGATTTCCAGATTGTTTGTTGAAAAAGAGTGTTTTTGGAAAAATTGCAAAAAATCATGATGGATCTGAAAAAGCGAGATTTTGGTGATTTTGCGCGATCGCGCTAAACCACGTTACTTACAATAATATAAGTAGTTGTAAAATAATAAGTAGTGGATTAAAGTGATTTTCAAAATAATTAAAAGTCAGGCGACTATCTTGTTCATTTTAAGCAACATGTTAGTAGCAAATCATTAATACTTGCATTAGTTTACTGTGGACGAATACTTGATTTTTTTGTTCTGTAAAATACAGGAAGCATTAAACATTGTAAGGGAAGTAAGGCAATATCACTTCACCAGCTGGCCAGATATGTCGGTACCGCAGTCACCTATTCTTCTGAACTTTATGAAAATAGTCAATGCGTACGAGCCTAACGATGAAGCGCCATTAATTGTTCACTGCAGGTAATTTGTCTATATAGGCTAAAAACAAACATTTTATTTTCATCTATGTTTTATATTCCAATGTTTATCGGTATTACATTATGTGTTAATATCAACTTTTAACCTTATTCAAGAAATATAAACCCTCTTACAATGAAATGACTTCGAATCGAAGTCATACTAAATAAGTTTGGTCAGGTTCTTTTAAAAGGACATACATGGTCCGATTGCTTCAACTTGTTTTTTACAAACTTTTTGAGATTTTAGTACCAACATTTTGCTCATATTTTTTCTTATAACCCATGTGAAATCCCACAGCTGAGTTATGTTCCATTTCGATGATAAATGTGAAAACGTGTCTTATTATGGTAACCATAATTGATTTAACGCAGTAATGTATAGGAGGTTCTGAAATACAATATCGGTCATTAGATCAAAACAGTTGGCCGATTCAGCTGAAATATGAAATCTCTTAATCGGTCATCTTTCATTTGATATTGAAAACGTAATTTTGAGAAATTGGACTATGCTCCTTTAATGATACAAGGAGCATTTTAAATAGAATACGAAAATGATAATTTCTGTCATTGTTTGCTTCCCCTTTTCCTCTTTTTTCATAGCGCTGGCGTAGGACGCACCGGAACCTACATTACCATCAACGATATGTTGACCCAGGCTAAACGAGCAAAGGAAGTGGATATCTATGGCTTTGTTTCTAAGATGAGAAACAAGCGCATGAAAATGGTGCAGACCCCGGTAAGATATCTGTGGCTATTGATATTATGTCAATCAGCATATGGTGTTGTAACATGTAATTGGTCTTTTAGTATCATGATTGAAGGTACAATGCGTCCAGAACAGTTTAATGTTTATTTTCTTTAACAAATTTTGTTTAACATTTGTTTAATGTTTAAGATTTTGACTCTTGTGTTCACCTTTTCGATTCTTTATTCGAAAATTTATGTTGGTCAATGCTTAGGTCATGTAGGATTTTCAATGCATATCGGGTTTGATTGGGCTACTCTCATTGTTCACATTAAGAAATTGCAACTTTTTAAAATTGTATTAATCATGTTTTATATACCAAGTATTTTGTAAGATTTTTTCTCTTTTGAATGACTGATATAAGTAACACTTATTTCCTCAAAAATCAAGCTACGTGGTAATTCGAAGTGAATTAGAATGAGTTCAAAAGAAATTGTATAGGATGTAAATGACTCGAACAGACAAACATTGTGCGATCTTTATCACTTCACTCACTTCTGTTTGTCAAAGACTCATCATCAGCACTTTTTACTTTTTTGTACATTGTATCTTTTTTGTGGGTGGGGGTCGGGTTGAAGAGGGGGAGGGTGCTACGCCAACGTCACTGCAATACACACAGGTCTGAATATTAAATGTATGTGCTTTGGATAATATATGCTACATTTAAATATGTAATCAATCTCATTTTGTTTATATGAAGTCTCAATACCAATTCATATACGACGCACTTTTGGATGCATTTAAATCTGGGGATACAACAATTGAAAAGAAAGCCTTTGTGAATCACCTCACCAAACAAATGAAACATGGTAAAAAATCGGACCTGGCTAAACAATTTAAGGTAAGTTTTGTCTGATAGATAATGTCCTGAGATCTAAGAGACAAAAACAAAATTTAGGGTGAAAACACAGTCGGCCTCCAAAGAAAATTTTCGCTACTAAACATTTGGTGGTGACGTCAAAATGACGAGTGACTCCAAATAAAATAACTTCAACACCGAGTTGAGACCAAATAAAATTTTGCGCTAGATTAAACATGTATTGAATTGCCACATTGCACCAAATGTTTGTTACCGGTTCATACTTAAAATTCGATGGCAAACATTTGGTGACGTCACGTCACAATGTTTGGTTAGCGACTATTTTGTTTGGAGACCAACTATGTTTTCACCCTCAGTATTTATCTTTTAAATAGTGGGATTTATTTTTATTTTATTTATTTTTATTTCAGACATATTTAAAGAGGGTAGCCAAGATCAGTGATCTAGCACTGCTTTCCACAAGGGCCCTCTAATAGATAGATATTTTCCAGGAATAATTCTTTTCTTTATATAATCATCAATGAATGATTTTGAATCCATTTTAAAATAAAGTGTATCCGCTAAATATTGAGCAACATCTCAGCTTTGTAACCAAATGTTAAGTGTTATGAAGTCTTAAATTAAGTGGACGAATCGGGGTTGAGAACTATCAGTGTTAGAACACCATATCGTATAGATATGGCATGTACAGTTGTTGATACGGAGTCTCCCCTATAGGATGATGATCATATGAAACATTTACAAGTGACATATTTGTGAGCATGTAGGTAGACAGAAAGGATAACAATCCTATTAAACGACATAATTAGTTCATATTGTTGTGACATACCCTTTTTTTTATCCCTTTTTCAAAATATGGCAGGTGATAGAGAAGCTGACAGTATGGCCACCAGAGAACAAATGCAAGGGAGGACTAGATCCGGTAAACACTTCAAGGAATAGATATCCTCACATTGTACCCCGTAAGTAGTTTTGTTCCTCTCTTCTCCTCATCCTTTTTCTTGTGTTTCCTACTTTTCTTTTGCTACTACTACTGTAACAAGTATCATTTGCTTTTTTGGTCTTTTTCCCTATTCCAACTTGTAAAGAATACTTATGTAAAAAATTGCTAATTTAAAACCCCCCTGTTTAGTATGTGGTTTAAGAAGGTGTGTCAATCATCTCAAGGCAAAAGTGCATTAATGACATTATTTGGATATATTTCTTTTCAGTGGATCGTACTCGTCCGTTCTTATTGACAGATATGACAGAATATGATGGAACCAATTGTACTTACATCAATGCAGCGTTTGCCAATGTAAGTGAAATTCATCAAACATCATGATTCGCTCATGGTCATTCTGGAAAACGTCCCAAATCTCTTCTATTTTATCAGTGATTCAAGTAGTCTAGTATGATTTTTATTTGGTAATAATTGAATAATCCTTACTGAAATCATCAATACTTCTCGTCTACATAATTATTATAAATAAGTGGTAAAAAGATAATCGTATGTTCCAAAATGACTTGAATGGAATATGTAATATGTTTTAGACACTAAGAATATACATTTATTTTGGACGCCGACGTCAGACTTTATTTACGGCTTTCAACAGATTAGATTTATTTAAATGCAAGTGTAGGTCTATACTCATCCTCCAAACGAAATTTTCACCAGCAAACATTTTGGTCGTGGCATCACTAAATATATATTTCCGATCAACATGAACGTATAGACCGGTAACAAACATTTGATGCCGGTTCAATGACTTAACCTTGATTCGGTTCAACACATATGCATTTTAACGCGAAATTTTGTTTGGTCTTTACTCAGTGTTGAAGTTATTTTATTTGGAGTGATTCATCATTTAGGGCCAAAACATAGTCGGCCTTCAAACAAAGTCGTGACGTCAAAATGATGATTGATTTCAAATAAAATAAGTTCAGCACCGAGTTGAGACCAAATAAAATTCCCCTCTTAATTGCACATGTGGTGAATTGCCATATACATTGCCTCAAATGTTTGTTACCGGTTTATACTTTTGCAAATATTTGATGATGTCACGACCAAATGTTTGGTAGCGAAAATTGTGTTTGAAAGCCGACTCTGGTTTGGCCCTTAGACGTCCCGATCAAATGTTAGGTAACTTTTGCTTGGAGGCCGAGTATAGACTGACCCTAATTGACATTGAATAATTTGTGCTCACAATAAAAGGTTACTTTTTCAAGCTATCATTAATTTTTTAATAACTATAATAATAACTTAAAGCAGTAACAGTTTGTGCTCCCGATAACATCTTACTGTTTCAAATTATCAAGAAAACATGTTCAGTTTTGTGCACCGTATTCTCACAAACCTGTCACTTTTAATCCAGGGTTATAAGACCAAGGATCAGTTCATCATGACTCAATCACCTCTACCAGACACATCAGCTGATATCTGGAGAATGCTGTATGACCACAAATCAAACATCATCGTCATGCTTAACCATCTGGACTACAAAGATCCAGTAAGCTAGATCTCGCTTTGAAGTCTAAAAATAAAGTTCTTTGACATTTACATAAAGATTTTATAGTAAACCATTCTTAAGTTCTTTACCTTTGGGTATAATGAAAAAAAAACAGATTAATACAAAATTTAGATAATTTTCAAAGCTTGTCCATGTCCAACCTTGTTTATATAAGTACAGGAAATAGTAGGACAAAAAGAGGACAGTTTTTGTTTGGAAAATAGCAAATATTTACAGCCTTTTTACATTTTAACCGATTGGTAAGTTATGATTCTTTAAGCATCCGAGTATCTAACATGTCTAAGGGGACGCTTAAAAGCTCAGACCGTGGTTGCCTGCATTGTTCTTGTTCTGGGCGATACTATTGAAAGACTTCAGTATAAATAACACATCCATTTTAACATTGCTTGGACTCGAACTTGGGACCTCCTTTAGAGCTGTTAACAAGTGCAGTATCAATACCCTTTAAGAATGCAATCCTCAATAAATGTATTTTATACTCATAATGGTTTTCTAAGTGTAGCCTATGTCTTCTGTAACTTTTATGCATACTTTTTTATTACAATTAAGTCGATGATACAGTACTGGCCGGACAATGGATCTAGCGGGAACTTTGGACCACTTGAAGTGACATGTGTCGACCAAGATGAAAGTATAACAGATGTCATCGTCAGAAAATTTCAGTTGGTGAATACTAAAATCGAGGTAAAAGTATTAGACTAATAAAACATGATATGATATTGTAAAAATAAAGCTGTCAATAAATACTCTACTATTCTGTTATATTTTCTTGGTAATCATAACATATGATTTTTAACTAAACCTATTGAGTTTATTCTTTTCATAGTCAATTGGAAAATGCAGGCATAGCTGATCATAGCCCGCCTAAAAAGTGACTTGGTCTTCATATGTCGGTCAGTTTAATCTGCCGAGTGACGACTATAAAAAGAACGTGATGGCGTAGTGTTGTAGTATACGAATTATAGTCTCTCCTAGTTAAAATAAAATGTTTGCCTGTTTTAGTATAACGTAATTATTTATATTTATACTTAATAATTTTTAAAAATACAATACAGGGAGAAGCTAGTCGAACAATTCACCAGTTCGTCCTTCAGACCTGGTCGCCTGGCGAAGACGAAGCACAAACAGCAGAATCGGTAATTACGCTTATGCGATGCTTGAAAAAGCATGTTGACAAGGAAAAGCTGGAGCGTATCACAGTACATTGCATGTAAGCATAACCTACAGTTATATGAAAATAATTTTATATGGCTATGAAAGTGCAATTTCGTATTTCAATTGTTGCATGAGTAAAAACCAACCATATTGCATGGTCAAACCAACTCACCATTGTGATTGTTTCCTCAAAAATGAAGAAATATTGAAATTGGAGTTTACCGGTGTGAAAGGAATCTTAGTCTCCCTGAAATGGTAGTCCGCCTTCAATAGACCATAACGGAATAAAGCGTGAAATTAATGTTGCGTGAAAGTTGTTGGCCTATAATACTTTACTGTGTAACCCGGATAATAAGAACGGGGGACTAACATTCCTGCTAGAGCGGTAACCATAAATTCTCCTTGGCTGCTGAGTAACACTGCCGTGGTGATTCAGCTTTATAGTTGTCAAATGTATTCTGATATAATTGATATAGCTCTATTTGAGGGATGATTTTAAAATAAAAAGAGGAATGTGTCATGTAATTGGCCAAGTCTGATATTTTAAAGAAATTTCAACCAAGGAATATAAAAGTTGGGGAAGGGACACAAATGCGATATATTGAAAGAAATATGTCGATAGCTGACTTTAAAAATTTTTGTACTATTCCCTGAGAAAATTAATGTTTCTGAAGACTTTTTAATTAAAACAATAAAGTGTTATTCCTTTATGGTCGAGAAAAAAGTTCACTACAACTTGCATGTGCAGATGTGCTCAGGACAAACTGATCTTGGAACTTCTGCATTGAGTCTTTTACCATACCTCGTGACTGATTAGCCTCTTCCAATCTTTCGATAGTCTCATCAAACCATAATTGTCAGTCTAAAATAATATAATTATCCATTTGTTCAAAGAATGCCAAACTGAAAAAACAAGGCAAGAACCATAATCTATACTTATTTTTCATTTTGGTCAATGATTTATACAGACACGGGGGCATTTTTTTCTGAAAACTGTTTATTTACCTGCTTTTTGTGTTTGCTTACATTTATGTAATATTGCTCTGTTTTTAGAGACGGTGTTGGAGCAACAAGTGTATTTTGCGTCTCCATGATGGTATTTGACCAGATGGAGCATACTCAGAAAATAGATGTCTTCCAGGCAGTACGACAGCTGCGTTTAGTCAGACCACAGGCTGTTAGAAATCTAGTAAGTATTATTTCGCTACGGTACCTTGTATTACTGATCATTATTATCTGCCTCTTTTTAAGCAATTGTCCCCCTAATCGTCTGCTAATCACAGTATTTCAATCAAACACCATCAAATAACTAAACTGCGCTTTTAACATTTGAAATCCTAAATAAATGCTCTCAAAACTCCAAATGTGAGCACAATTGATTTTTTTGCGTTAAAATGGTATAAAGATCATAAAGATGGGTCACAAAATCACATTTTGTCTAGCTATAGAGGAATAATTGCTCAAAGTCTTCTAAATATATACCCTAAGAAACTCCAAATGTGAGCACAATTGTGACTTTTTGTGTCAAAATGGTATAAAGATTATAAAGATGGGTCACAAAATCACATTTTGTCTAGCTATAGAGGAATAATTGCTCTCAAAAACTCAAAATTTGAGCACAATTGATTTTTTTGCGTTAAAATGGTATAAAAATTATAAAGATGGGTTACAAAATCACATTTTGTCTAGCTATAGAAGAATTGAAATACAAAGTCTTCATAGCACATACTCAACAAACTTGAAATCATAAACCCGATTTTACACAAGTGCAGGCATACATTTTCCTCGTAATATCTTTCTAATATTTTTCATAATATAGTACCATCTCTTTCTCGATAATACAAGCATATTTAAATTTGCAACATGAAATAAATACTTAATATTCAAAGCTCGGGTGTCTTTTTCACCTTAAAGGCTCAGTACATATTCTGTCACAAAGTCATCCAGACACATTTAAAGCCAGAGGACAAGGCATACGAAAATGTGCATCTTCAACAGCCATCACCGCAACAGGAGGAGAACGGCCAGATCTATGCTAATGTTTCCCCTTCAGACGGGGCTGGTCCCCATGTTGACGATGGAGTGATCTATTCCAATTCAACCGTTTCTGGAGCTGAGGCTGGAGCTGCGGGTGGAGCTGGAGCTGTGGGTGGAGCTGGAGCTAAACGCCAGATTGACGACGGAACAATCTATGCCAATGTCAATGGATAATAAAATGATGTATTTAGGCAATATTCCAAAGCAGGCCACATATGTCAATGCTGCACTCTTAGAAAGCCAGGATCAAATATAAGCTTATCCTGATTCCGGATCAAAATATGATCCGAAAATGGACCACATCTGATCCTTTTTGGCTCAAATTTATCCTTTTGTGATCAATCTGACCCTTTTTGGGATCATGATCAAGAATCAGGATAAGTTCATATTTGATCCTGGCTTTCTAAGAGTGTAGTTGTATTCAAAGTGTCATAGAATGAAACACTGGATAAGTTCAGAATTATCAAAGTTTTTCTTTCAAGAACTATCTTCAGCATTAAATACATGAGAACTTCAAAATGTGTATATTAGATTTAAGACAAGGAATAAAAAAGTTCATTTCATTCGAGAAAGATCATTGTCGGGAATGAAAACAAATCAAAAAATGCAGTGTGAAAATGAGTATTCATGCAAAGATGATTTAAAGCAGCCATGTCCTTGCCTATGTATTGTACAGGAAGAATTAAAGGAACTTGGTCCGATTTTTCAAAATTTTGTTTTCAATGTAATATGAAAGAAGACCACTAAAGAGATCTAAATTTCAAATTACAGCGGAATCAGTCAAACCGTTTTGATTTTATGAGTAATTTTGTATTTCAGAGCCGCCTATATGTTACTGTGTAAAATTAATTATGGTCACCATAATTAGACATGTTTTCATATATATCTCCAAAACGGAACATCACTCAGCCGTGAAATTTCACATGGGTTGTAAGAAAAATAAAAGCAACATGTTGGTACAAAAAATCTCAAAAAGTTGAGGCAATCGGACCATGCTCCTTTAAGTGTGATAACAAATTATACATTATTGAAATCTGATTTGTCAAATCATATTGTTGTCGTTTATCTTTCATCGTTTCATTTAATCCATCAGTACGCAGACAATTAGTGTTAATTAGTTGTTTATACCTGTTCTATTTTTTTTGTAGACTGTACTTTAAGATTTGATTTAAGAGTCTTTTTAGTAAGATGTTAATCATATTGTTGAAGGCATGGACGAAAAATATTTTCATCTTTACTTGGCTTATGGTTTTACTGCTATCGGTATTTGATGGTGTACATAAATCTTCCCTCATGCATTGTATATATATAATAATTGCAAATCCATATTACCTAGGGAACAAAACCCCATTTTGGGGGTAAAACTGCAACGA
>JXSR01S011979.1:28034-40388 GCA_000969725.1 Ophiothrix spiculata | reverse complement strand
TCCGGATAGACCCCACTTTTCAAATCGCCGTGTACCCAATGACCCCCTTTTTTTATTTTCCCAGCCCACTTGTTACTCAATGGCCCCCTTTTTCTTATCTCTTGCTACTGAATGACCCTATATTTTTTGCCTTTTGTTGTTACTGGACGAACCCCATTTTATGAAATTTTTCCTGTACTCAAAGACCCACCTTTATAACTTTCGTGTACCATCAAAATTGGTATATTGATGATTGGGTTTTTGAGCCAAAAATAGGTATGGTCAGTTTTTCAAAGTCTAGCTGGCAGGTACATACTGTACAAATTTTCAAGAACTCCCTATCCCCCGGCCATGAATCTAAATGAATTGCATCACAGTTTTGTTGTTATAATAGTGGTTCTTTGCAAATATGGGCAATTTGTAGATGATTAGAGGCTTTGTACTCGATGACCCCCTGTTGCAAAATTTGTACCCAATGCATCATACCTAGGGAGCAAAACAGGTTTGCCTGCAACGAGAAATTATTTCAATGTGTACATCATCATACCTCAAAGGGCCCCCTTTTTTGAGACTTTGTACCGAAAGACCCCATTTTTATTCAAGACGTGTACTTAATGACCCCCCTTTTTCAAAAATGCCCATTTTACCTGAAAGGCCCCTACTTTTGAGTTGGCGGAGGCACATCCCTGTCACTTTAGATATGCAGTGCCCCCGGGCTTTTACCCCCCCCCTGCAGGGTCTCATGAAACAGACTGATTTTGTGTCCACCCTAGTGATGTTACGTATGGTCCATAGCACCCATCTAGATAGGACACATTGAAATAATTTCTCGTTGCAGGCAAACCTGTTTTGCTCCCTAGGTATATGTGAAATCATGCAAAGGTAAAGTGCTCATCCATAAAGGAAGCTTGATTATAATATTGGATGTCTTCGATATAACTACGTAGCTCTACAATATTGCTATGTGCTTCTGATGAGTGAGGCCCTTGGGCCTTACGAAACAAATTTGTAAAGCTATGTAGTTATATCTAAGAAATCCAATATTATATTGTATATGTATATTTTTCATTGATATATGAGAAGCTATAATTCTCTTTAATTCGGTATTATTACTAAACGTACTCAGAGACACCAACGGGTTCAAAATAGGGCTGCAAAACTCATCTTCAAATGTAGGAAATATGATCATGTGTAACCAATTATCAATAAATTACACTGACTTACGATCCGACAGAGAATTCAGGTTAAGCTTCTGACAATTGTTTTTAAGTGCATTACAAAATCTGAGAATATACCTTCATACATTACAGAACTCATCATTCAATATGTTCCCACACGTCCCAGACTACGATCTTCGCAAGATACAAGACTATTGATCATTCCATATACTTGTACTGTTGCTGGTTCAAATGGTTACAATACTGCTGCTCCAAAACTTTGGACAGCCTTCCATATCACATTCGTCATGCAGGTTCATTGGCAATCTTCAAATCAAAGCTAAAAACTCATTTGTTTGATATGTAATTTTTATTATTTTATTGCTCTTCTTTGTAAGGTGTTCTGATACTTGGTTTTCTTTGTAAGGCCACCGTAAATCACCAGTGTAGCGTACACAGGGCGAACACTTTGAACACTTTAGAACACTCGGTCATTAGCTTGGTGTGAATTCTTCAGACAATTCATATAACCTACATTTTATGACAAAGTGGAAGACAACGTTTCGATTTTAAGTATCTGCTCTTATGTTTGATGATCGAATGTTGCGTGAATTGGTTATTGTGCTATGCTTGAGAAGTCAACAACCATTCTTTGCTAAATTCATAAGCCGACATAATTAGCTAATTTCATTCTTCAGAATTATTTTTGTAAAACTCATATTGCGGACACAAATTGTACATAGCTTTTTCAAATTAATATAACCAAGACATTGAGTAATTAAAAACATGTGACTGGAAGGCCAACAAACACTACAATTATATATGCAGTCAATCGGTAGATTACTTCAGATATTACATTGCTACGTTTTCACATACTCTTTAGTATTAGGATTCATGAATCCCTTTGATCTCATATGGTAATGAATAAAATAAAATTTACAGAGATACTAATGAATACACAGATTTTGGGTTTCCAAACCGGAAATCAATTGAGCCCGAAATTTAATCCCACAATGCACTGATAAAACATAACGATGTACCCAAATAGGCGTTGAATAGATGCGCACTACCAGCCATCCCAAAGAACGATTCAAATTACCCGCTGTCATGAATATGGATTGCAGTTAAAGTCATGACTTATTTTACAGGCAAAACTGTGTTTGGGCTAATATTTCGGTACAGATTGACTTCCTATTGGAAACCCTAAATCCACGAATTGAAAAGGACGTGTCACATTAATTAATATTTTACCATACCATTATTTATGTTTTATACAAAAATTGACAAAACACAGAACGATGTGATCACTACCTATGTCAGAATATTTCTTCAAAGAGATGATATAATGCTCTTACAATTAAGTGAGTGTGTGTTAGCATTAATCACATTCAGAAATAATTATCCTCCAATGTCCAAACGAAGTTTTATAGACTTTATTTTGTTCGATTTATATTTTTGTACTCAGTATTAAACGCAAAAAGCTTTAAAATGATATGACTATTACCGACTTTTGTATTTAATGTTGTGTACTTGTTTTCACGTGAGAGCTAACCTTATCCAGCATAATGGTTCCGAAGAAATTCGCAAGAATCTGTAAAAACGCAAGGAAATTCAATGACCCTTGACCTGTTGATTATTTCTTAACCCATTATAATGTGTTCATCTCCATCATAATCCTTTGACCTTCGAAATTTTGATCACTTCAATCAATATAAAATATAGCTCTATACATTTAACATTTGTGCCAAAGTTCAAAGTCCCTTAAAACTAGAAAATATTTACCAATAAAAACTTATATCTTAAAAGCCCTTTTGACATCCTGACCCCGTGTGATGGCATGTATCTTAAAGTTTAACTCTATATCCACAGATATAAAGCACCAATATACCTCCCGTGACCTTTGACCTAGTCACTTGACCTCAACCTTGGTGGCTATTTTAAAGCACACCATCTGTTACTGCTAATCGTTGGAAAAAAAACCTATAATACAACTCAGTGTGATGTAATGATTTTGGAATATAAAGTTACATGCAAAAAAAGTAGCAACACACGACGGGGATTAAATATAACGGAAGGGGTAGGAAATCATGTTCCTGATATTGCGAATCTACTGAATTCTGTGTCGTAAATGCATAATCATGGCTATTTCTCTCAAGTATTTAGGCCGTCTATTCCACCAACACCACGCACTGGTACACCCATCCTCCTAAGGAACAACATCCTGCTAAATTGACACAGTGAAGGCTCTGAGAAGATATTGAATTCACGCAGGGAGAAATGAAAGGGAAAATGGAGAAAGACAAGATGAAAGAAAAAAAGGGGAGAAAAGGCTAAAAAAGAGAAGAAAAGGAGAAGAATGAAAGGGCAAGGAAAGAGAGGGGGAAATAGGAGGGAAAAAATGGTGTGTAAACAAGGAAAGGAGGAATAGGGAAAATATAAAAGAGGAAAGGGAAAAACAGGAAACGTATAGAAGAAATAAGATCAAGTTTAGAAGAGAAAAGGGGAGAGGGGAGGAGAAAATGTGGGAAACGGAAAAGGGTGGGTAAGAGTAAGAAAGGAGAAAGGAGAAGAAAGAAAAACAGACGAAATTAGAAGGAAGATGTCAAAGGAGTTGGTCATAGGTGTAAAAATGAGAGAAGAAAACGAACGAAAATGTGACAAAGAAGAAAAAATAACACAGTAAATCAAATATGATAGTCTCGCAATGATCTTAAAATAACCGAAAGAACTGAATATATGCTATTTTTGATATTTAAAAACGTATTGAAACCGTACAGAATGTATATATTAACACAAAACGTCACTGTCCGGTGATTATTTTGAATAGTTGATTATGCGTTTTAATGTCAATCATAATTTGATGATAAAAAGAAACCCCACAAAATCATTTCCATTGATTGCTTTGAAAAGTTAATTAATTTGATGCAGTTTTAACAACGTTTTTGAACAATTAAGTATATTTGAGTTCTCTTTTGAGAGCCATGTTGAATTAGGAATTAGACAAATGTGACTGCTATTTTATTTTGCAACCCCGAAGTTATTTCCATTAATTATTAATGTGATGGTTTTAATGCTTTTTTAACTCTCGTCCACCTAAGGGGGGGGGGGGGGGGGGGGGAATGCCCTAACGGATCATCGCCGATTGCCCCAAAACGCAAACTTAACGACCCCGATGCATGTAAGTAATTGTTTTTACATCCTTTGCGGTCATTTTGTTGAAAAAGTCGGGGGATACCACCTGAGGTGGGGGTGGGGTAAGCCATCAAAGTCCGTGGGTAGGGGTGAGGGTGGTAACCACCCGATCTCGCCATTCTGAAAAAAAATATCTGCATGCTAACAAGCTTCAACTTACAGAACATGTTAGAACTACCATTTTCTTTATTTATTAGAACAAAAACCGATGAAAATCCGATATTTAAACTTTTATAGCAAATTAATGATTTTTTTTTTTGAATTTTCGCCGAAAATCAGATTTCGCCGAAATTGTCCGACCTAAAGTACTTTATGACGTCATAATTACGTAACGCCTTGACTTATTTTCATGATTTTGGTATCAATAGAAAAAGGAGACCCTACCCTATACTATGGTATAAAACAACCGCACTTTTGGCGCGTCAATTTTATTTTCACAGGGGGATGGTCCCTTAGGTGACGACGTAGTAGAAAATAGCTTAGGATGACGGGGGTTAAATGTTGTTTTCACCCGCTTGTACAACTTTGGTGTCCAACCAGAAATTTTGATTTTGGTTAATAAAACATATTGATAGGACATTATTTTCAATCCGATCCGTAGCTCCTTGGATAAAAGAAAATATAAATATTACAAGTGGAAGAAGATACATATATATTAAACTAGCAGTCTGAAGTAGTAGTTTTACATCAGAACCTTTCATTTTCCCTCTAACTTGTTCAAGCAAAGGAAGCAGAACATTTTAGGAGAATGGTTCTTCAACTACCCTAAAACACTTGCTTTTATATCACTGAGTATGCTACATTTTTATTAAAACACTAGATATACACGTTTTCTTGAAAACAACATCTCGATTAAGGTTGTGCTATGATCATTGCAGATTAAATCATTTGCTAACATGAACCTATATAAGTGAAATTTTCTAAACGTTGGTTTTAAAAATGCAAGGCAACAGCTTTTTTGACAATAGATAGCCTAGTATGGTTTAAATTATGACCATATTGGTAATGTATTAAGGCTACAGTCCCCAAAAACGTCTCGCTCGGCTGAATGTCATGTTTACTGCAAGATTTTACCTACTTACAACTATCAGAATATCACAATTTTTAGCGTACATATTGAATAGTGTCTCTAGTTTAACATGTAACTTTACTAGTGATTTCACGTCCATTATCAAGGTCAAAATGACGCCTAAAGACTACTTTTTCGCCGAAACTCATAATTTTATGATGTTCGAACAATTTGACTGGTTTCAAATTTTGACAGAATGTAGGCTTGATACTTCTTTATGAGTTACAAACAATATTTTATAAATATGCTGAGTTGATTTTGAATGATAATGTAACAAACCCGGACGTGAATTACGACTCTGAGTTCGCCCTGTTTGAGCTGTGAATTGCCTGTTTTTTAAAAGTATCTACATTATCTACATTTTGTCTGATATAGGCATTCGTATAATTTACTTGCAAATTGAGCATTCCAATGACGCAAAAATTGCAATTTTTATGTAAACAAAAGAAAAATACGTCATTCTAATGTTCATGTTTTATATTTTAGTTCACGATCTCATCGCTAGCTCAGCGGTAGATCCCTCGCTTCGTAATGCATGACTAACCCCTGCCATAATCCATGGTTCGAGTCCCCGCAAATTTTTAATAGATATTTACAATTTTACCTAACAGCCTATCATTCTCCCCTTTACCTAAGCTGGGTTATATATTAGGCCTACTTATCATTTTCAAATTGTGTATTATTCTACCACATTTTTATTCTATTTAGCCGAATCATTCCTATAAAGATCAAGTACATGCATTTTCATAATCGTCATTACTATCATCCGGGGTCTGCGGTTTCATTATAGACTCATTAACATATGCATATTCAGCAGCATCCTGCGTTGGTTTCTTCAGATCTTGGTAGGTAGATTCCTCTTTCTTGGATACTTTATAATCCACGTAGCCATCAGCAGACATAGTACCTTGACTGGTGTTCTGGCGGTTTCTGCTATCCAAGGACATGATATCTTGACTGGTGGTGATTTTAGAAAAGCTTCTCTCATTTGGTTGTGTCTTATTTTGAAGCAGGTTGTTTACTTTTTTCAATGATCTAAAAATAAGACATGACAACAATACTTAAGTTTTAAGAAATACACCAGTATTATAGAAGACATTTCGTGCAGAGCAAAGGGTTTTGTTCTCGTGTGTGCTATCATATATTTGCATTACAAGGCATATATACGTATTGCAAAAAATATTTAAAAAATCATACTCCAAATTTTCAGGATATTCAATTATTTATTAAATGCAGTGTAGATCAATAGAATCAGGTAAATTTACTTCTGTACATGTAAATACAAATGAATAATTAATTTGTTTCACTTAACCTACCGACTATTGAACAATAATTTTATATGATAAACCAAGAATTCAAATTTCTAAAAAACTATAGGGGTATGATGTGGGACAAGTTTATCGTTATGGTCAATTTTTCAATGGTTTCAACAAGTTCGAAGTATTCGTTAGCAAATTGGTCAATACCTTATCTTTAGCGCCATAAGCAATACAGCAATGAACATAACAATAAGCAGACACCCAAAGACGACGATGATGATAACAAGGGAAGACGAGAACTCTGATGATTCTACACACAGCAAAAGGAGAAAGAGGTAGTCAAAGTACGCATGCAATTTATTTAAATTTATTTTTATGAAACAAAATGTCGTTTAAAAGAGTAATGAGGTTCAATGTGTTGATACCAATGATCTAATAATATTATGATGAATTTTGAATGAAAAGACTAAAAATTTTAAAAAACTGCAGCATTGCTCGTGTCACTTTTGTGACACTGTCCTAATTGTTTATTTATTTATTGTTTTAAATAATCAATTTTGAATTCTAAGTAATAGATAAATAATAAATTTTGAATTTTAAGTAATTCAGCAAAATGATTTGATGTTAAATCTGCTTTTTGACATTTTCAATGGTTATTTTAAATTGTATTGATCCTAAAACGATTACATCATTAGAGACGAGTTCCACTTGTTTTTAATGTTGTTTCGTAAAACGTCATTTGTTAAATAACATCATTTGTGAGCTGTCAACGTCTTTTTTGTATTAAACAATACGTTTAAAATGGCAGACTAAATGACAGTTAAAACTCAGATGCTTTTTATTTTCTTGTTGCTATTTTCTTACCTATCTTTGGTGTTACAGTAACAACTGTACCCTCTGACCAAACAACTGCATATGTCTAAAGAATAGAAAATTTGAGAATTTGAACTGACATATGAAAATACTATTGAGTGTATTGCACTCGTAACATTTGTTCTTATCACTATAAAATGACATCGACTTTGTCTCAACTTGTAAAGTGCCACAAACTGACATTACTCCAATAAACATTTCAAACGTACTCGATGTTAGAATAGTGTTTCAAAAAATTGAGTCATTCCATGAATCATGTGCCGGTGTAATGAAATACAGCGTCCGTGTGACTGAGTGTCCTATGTACTATTCAATCGAATACTAGATTTTTTTTTCAAAAAAGAGATATACACAGGGGATACTTTCTTATAGCGAAGGCTATCTTGTGCTTCGCACCGCAAGTACTCCTAACGACTAACAGAGAAACAAAAAGCTAGGGATACCTCTTTTTGCTTGTCAGCTTTTAAAAGTTACGTAAAAAATGTGTAACCCTTATGGTCTATTATGCCCGTTGCCCCTCATATAAATAAACCTGGCGCCACGGCCCACGCATGGATTTGTAAGAGTACTATTTTCTTTTGAATTTTGTATCCAATTATAATATCTGTTCACATATTAGTGCAGGATGAAATGTAAAAATATAAAGATCCGTTCCCATTTTATTAGTAAAAGGTAAGATGTACATAAAATGAAAATAGAAGGCCCAAGCTTTCAGACAAACATGCCTTGCATTTTTTCAAACTTTGGTTTGACCCTGAAATTCAAGGTCAAAGGTATTAGGTTCGAAAATGGTAAAAATAATCAAATTTACTTGTAATTTATGTCATATTCTTCCTATGGTTGTAAAGAGCAAAAAAGTCAATTACACAAACTTAGTATGATGTTTCGTTTTTGAGATAGGGGTCAAAATAGTAAAAAGTTCATTGACCTTTCATATAGGGGTCAAATTTTCAAATTGCTCCGATTTTAATGAAAATAGGCTCAAATTAAAGGGACTGCTATACTGATTCAGAAAACATATAGTTTGGCACTTCCAAGATATCCAGGAATGGGAGAATTAAGGGTTCAAGGTTCAAAGCCTATAGGCCTGTATAGCAACTGACCTTTGATCCCTTTTTTGGAAGGTTCTGGCACAATAGGTGTATCGAAGTATATAGTTTTCCAAAAGAATATGGTACCCCGGTTAATTTGAGACTATTTTCATTGAAATCGGAGCAATTTGAAAATTTGACCCCATTACTAAAGGTCAACGAACTTTTTATGATTTTGACCGCTATCTCAAAAACGGAACATCATACGAATTTCGTGTAATTGACTTTTTTGTTGCCTATGACCAGACAAAGAATTTGACATGCATTACAACTTTTTAAAGATCATTTTTACCATTCCATTACCTAATACCTTTGACCTTGAATTTTAGGGTCAAAGCAACATTCGAAAAAATGCAAGGCATGTTTGCCTGAAAGCTTGGACATTACACTTTAATTATGTGTACAACTAACCTTTTACTAACAAAATGGGAATGGGTTTACAATGCTTCCTACACTATATCCTAAAATAAGAATGACGTGATATTTAAATTCCATGAGTATATGGAAGAGATATGTGTTATACCCTAAGCTAAATTTTGCCAATTATTATGGTGTTATCAAACGATCATTTTGCAATGTATCTAACCGATTTTGGAGACACTTGGCATTTACATTTAATGGTATTTGTTTAGCTTAACAAAAATGATTCTTACTTACTAAATCATTAATTCTGGTGACAGAACCTGTGTAAAATGTGTACGTTTCTCCTTTTGTAAGTGGTTTGTTATGAAATCCTCCATACGTTTTATTATCGCCTACTACAAACGTAGGATCATTCAGAACTTCTGACTTCAATAATTCTGCTGCGATATATTCATTTGTGGGAATGGCCTGTCGTTTTTGAATTCCATGTGGATCAACCCCTATTTGGTAGCTCCTAGAGAAAACAAACAATGCTCATGATAAACAAATTACCGAGTATAACAGCGATAATGCAAAAGATGAAAAATAAATCTGCGCAAACAGTATTTCTAGGAAATATTTCAGCATATTTGGTATTTAATTTGGCTAAACTGAAAAAAGTACAATAAAACAGAAGCTGTTACTGTGCACGGTGTACAATCACTTTTGATCACAGAGTACCCGATCGTCAGGCACTGACACTTACTCTATGCTAAAAAAAAAGAAACATAGACACATATGTGAAGCCTTCTAGGTAAAACAAGGGTCCCTAACTGAATACGATGTGACATGCGGAGCTAGTGAATATCAGTCAGAAGAGAAAATGTGTGAGTGCGATTGTAGATCAGGCGTGCCGCTTTGTTCTGTAGAAGCTGGGGCAATTGGAAAAGGTCGTAATTCATGTACGTAAATGGATTCATTTAAAGTAAAGGCACCCCGTTATGAATTCATTTACTCTTAACTTTAATTTTTTTTTAAAGCAATCTATGAAAATATATTTCCTATTTTACCAAGTCGTTGCAAATATTCATAGAAATAATCAACAGCAAAAGCTCATAACATAAAGCCGTGGTTCTTCCCATCCCGGCTTACTGAACAAAGCGAGTCCTCCAGACTGTCGATAACCCTGTAATGATGTTAAAACGACTATACACGGAACTAACGATATACATTGTCACATGCCAATATGAGAGGTTGATGTGATAAATGAATGTGATAATTTTCAGCTAACATATAATCCCCATTACGAGTGACATTCCCGGGCAAATAAATTTTTATAAACACGATTAAACTATTTATAAAATTGACGCCTACACATTATGCCGAAGAGCTCAGTCAAATAGGAGCAAGATATCTCCCCATTTCACACCTTACTAAACAGGTGAGTTGCACTGTTTCACATAAATAAAGACTCCCGAAAAAGTATCGCCTCGTCTCGAAAAAATGGCTTGTGCGCCAATACGGTACTCGCAAACGTAATTTAAAGAATTTGTGTACAAGTGCTGAAATTTTAGCTTTCATTTGACACCTTATTTTTGACAATCGACTGAGAAACATTGAATTTATGAACTTTTAAAACCCTCGAGGTCGATTTTTAAGAGTTGCTAATTTCATTTTTCGCACTGTACAAACCAGTAACGCAAGAGTAAGGATGATAATGAGGTGAGTTTAGTCACTGAAACACGCGGTCATTGGTACCCTAAGCATTATCCATCAACAATAATCAAGATATGTATTTTTTTCATTAATTTTTCATTAATTCATTGATATAAATAATGAAAAAACGACATAAAACGAGAGAAACGACATTCAATGGGTAGTCACTGGCATTTAAAGACATGGCGCAGATAACAGACCACACAGAGGACGAATAACGGTGCGCGATGTTTTTTAAGGCTAGAAATGCCTACCAGTTGTATCTGAAGTTTTATATTGTTTCTCATCATTAATAAGATGAAAACAAAACAATATCTTGATGGATGATGGTAAGAATCCAATGACATATGGCTTGGAAAAAAAAACCGCGAGCTTCAGTGACCAAACTCACCTCATCTTGATCCTTAGGTCTGCGCTACTGGTTTGTACAGTGCAAAAAATGAAATTAACAACTTTTAAAAATTGACCTTGAGGGTTTTAAATGTTCATAACTTCGGTGTTTCTCAGTCAATTTTCAGAAATAGGGTGTCAAATGAAAGCTGAAATTCCAGCGCTTGTTTACAATATCTTCAAATTACGTTTGCGAGTACCGTATCGGCGCACAATCCATTTTTTCGAGACGAGGCGATACTTTTTTGGGAGTCTTTACATCTTAGTAGCGATATTTCAGTCCCGGAAGTTTATATTCATTCCAAGGTGAGTCTATTATTGAGAACAATAGACTCACCGTAGGAATGAATAGAAACTTACCGGTCTGAAATATCGCTTATACGACAAATAGCCGCAGGCTGCACAATACTAAATCACTCCACGATTGGTGTAGGGGTTGGATAGTCCCGGTAAAAACATAGGTCCACACGGATTATTTTGCAATGATAGTAAAACTAGTTACAAGTGACATGGTTATGTGTTTATGAATATAAATGACTAGAATCTCGTGATCACTTATAGCATCCAAAACAACTGGCATCCGTACTTATTTTGGATTTAGCAGCGTAAGTTCCGGTGCAAGTCTAAAGTGGTTAGGGATCGTATTCACTGGGTGGAAAAAGCGAGGGCGCTGTTTACGAGCCCTTAGCAAATTTTATTGAAAGATGTTGTATGAATTGAAGGGTATTTTAAAGATTAAAGCCAGAGCGACAAATTGATATTAACTGAAACTTCAAAATATTGTCACGCTAGTATGAAAAAGCTCGGACAATATAGGGTCAAATGCATTGGTTTCAATGGGGAAGTTATTTAGTGGTGTGCGCTCTGCATCAATTATCAATGCTTGATTAGTCAGGCAGTCTTTTACAATATTCTATCTGTGCAGATCAAGCATTTCAAAGTAATCTCATTTTATTGCACAATTTTAACTCAACGTAGTATCAAAATAAAGTTTTTATTTAAGGCTACAGTCCTTAAAAACGTCTCGCTCGGCTGAATGTCATGTTTACTGCAAGTGTTACCTACTTATACATATCAGAATATCACAATTTTTGTACATTTTGAATAGAGTCTCTAGTTTATACATTGAACTTTACTAGTGATTTCACGTCCATTATCAAGGTCAAAATGACGCCTAAAGACAACTTCGAAAAAGTTGACCCTTTTTCGCCGAACCTCATAATTTCATGATGTTCGAACAATTCGACTGGTTTCAAATTTTGACAGATTGTAGGCTTGATACACTG
>JXSR01S011975.1:32312-65266 GCA_000969725.1 Ophiothrix spiculata | reverse complement strand
CAACTCCCATGACAAACTGATCTTCCCAAGATCTTTCCAAATTATGAAGGATGTCTAAATGTGCATCAAGTTAAAGACCTGGTAACAAATTCACTTTGACCATATATCATTAATTTTCAAAACACATTAAAGCTTCAAAACCCTGCAAGTATGCACCTGAATCAAGCTCCCGCATCTGAATAAAATGCTATTTCTACTAAGAATCTCCTAGGAGCAAGAGTGGCAACATTCAACTCCCAAACATTAACTTTTCAATTACGAGACTTGTCTATTTCAATTGGGAAATTTAGCCATTGGGTAAGAATGTGCATTGCCAAGTCATCTAGAAATACATACGTATGTATTGGGTCTGCGGCTAACGCAACTCATGAGTAGTCTAGGGGAAAACCAGCAGAATTTATTACAGTTGTCTATCGGTTATTGCACTCCCAGTGTTTATTCCCTCTTATTGTCACTTTTGATTGTCTCTAGCCTATCTCATCCTCACTAAAGTTTGTTGCTCATTTGCTTTAAAAATATGAAACAGACCCAATATCCAATTTTACACAGGCACTTTTTCGTGGTCTAGAAGACATGAAACTGAAGTAAAAATGTCGGCTGTTCTGGCAAAATGAGAGGAAAGTCGCAAATCTACATTTTGAATAAATGGCATCTATTAAAAGGATTAAAAAAATTTGTTTTTTGCATAAGTGTTTACCTATACCGAAAGGTTTAAAGGTCAGCTTTGCCTGGAAGTGCAATTATCCATTATACACTGCAGTATCTTTGAAATCGATATGCAGCTAATTTTGATTGCAATATATTCAGTGGACTGCTTCGGATCTCGATCTCTAAATGAAGAATGGAGAAAGAAAGTGTGACATATTATAAATCATTCAAAAGCTGAGATTATAGAGAATTCAAATATGTCATTAATGCAATTTTGAAATTTGCGACTTTCTCTCATTTTTGCCAGAGCACTTCTTTAAATGTTCACAAGTCCGAAAATGAAATTAGGTATGCTTTGGGTTTTTTTTTTTGACTTGCACACCCCATTTTATTATCAGACTGGAGAACCTTTTATCATGTTATTGGCAAACCTTATTTCATTTCTGGACTGGTGAGCCTTACTTCATTTTCAGACCAACAAACCTGAGGATTAGCAGACCCTTTTTAATTTTTGATTAGCAAGAGAGCAAAATTCCATTTCTGGACTCGCAAACCTCCTGTCAACCAGGCTGTAATCCATATTTTAACACTAGGCCTCTAAAAATGCTTTATGGTTTTGTTCAAAATGAGCTTCATAGGCCTAGATTTTTTGAGTTTCAGCAAGTTATTTTTTTTTTAAATTCTTGTACTTTTAAGTACGCCTATTTGTGATGACTCACCACGAAAAAGGTGACTTTGCGACAGAACACTTTTCAAGAAACAGGAGGAAATAGGTAGCAAAAAATAAAGGAAATAATAAAAATTTTCAGCAGATTTTCTGTTGTAAAATTGGGTTGCCTTGATTAATTTCAACAAGTAAGGTGTCATTTTAAAGCTTAAAAGAGTTGCAACTGATGAACGAATAAAATCAAAATTGATATCATCTGTAAAGTCCCCCCTTTCGGTGTGAGCCATCACACTTTACATTGCTGAATGGGGTACAATGCTCCTGCCATATCCCTTGCCCAGTCAGTCTCTTACCTGGTTTAAAATAAATTGATAAATCCTCATCAGTTTGTACATGGAGAGAAGCACATATCCTTCCTTCCTGTCCTTTACATAAGCTTTGTTAAAATACCTGTAAACAAAGGAAAATATTTACTAAAAATATGGTCCATTTGAATGCTGGATAAACACATATTTTACCATCATTAACACAGACAGAAGGTCAGTCCATATCATATGAAAATGTGTTCCCAGACTGGCCTGTTATTTCTGTATCTGATGGCTGAAGGTCTGTCCTTGAACATTTTCTTAATATTTTGTTTAACTTCCTTAGAGGACTTAGCTAAACATTACAGACAGCTTTTGAAGTTTTCCTTCAACTTTACTGAATGTATAGCCTAGGTAAAGTAAAAAGCGAGGTCAAGAATCATAATGGCCACTTGAAAATGTATTTACAAACATAGCTAGATGTTTAATAGGTCCAAAGCATTATGCAACACCATGCACATTAAACACTGGGAAATAAATAGATGTACCCAAATACTAGTCCTGGGACCATAACTTGACTTGGTGTCAAGTTATGTGTAGTAAAACTGCCATTTAAGCTTTCTAAGTTTTGACATGAAATATTTCAAAAATAAAAAAAACTAAAAAAATTCCTCTCAGCATAGACAGCATTCTTAATATGGTCTATAATCATTACAGAACTAATTTAAAGCAAAAGTTGAAATTTATCACCCAAAATTTGGATGTAAACAAAGATGACGTTGTCAAATTTGGAAACCCAATGTTTCAACACCCAACCTAAGTTTTGGCCCCAGAATCACACATTTTGATTTTAAATGTTAACAAATCACCTATCACAAGATGCACAAGACTCTCAAGGAGGACACCGATTATAAAATTTATGAACAGCTTCAATATTTTGGCTGAATTTGAGATGTTGACTTAGTCCCCAAGATGGTGTGTACAAACATGCTTAAATGGCATTTTTACTACATAGCATTTACCATGACTTGACTCCAAGTCAAGTCATGGTCCAAGGACTACCCCAGTACGCAATAATAAGTTAAAAGTTAGATAAAATTCAAATTTTAAAAACTAAAAAACATAGAAATGGAAATGTGTCACAAGCTGTCATGTTGATTTTATAGAGTGTTAAAATCTGCTTTTGCAGAAATAACATTTCTATGTAGATCCAGGCACTTTTCCAATAACATGTCTATTGCATCAAAATACAGTTGCCCAGGTACGAAGTGTTCTCTATGCACATAATATCCAGGACTACATATCATATCACTCGTAAAGTTTATCAAATCACAACTCTATTTGTTTTATTTCCACTTTTCAGCATTACGCATGTACTAGCTCCTGTTCCCTACACTTTAGGTTATATTATTGTTATTGAAAAAACAATTGATATTTTCAACCCTGAAAATTTATAAATACTCGCATTTAGGCTATATTATACCTTTTCCAAAGGTTACAAAGTGCTGGCCATTATAATTATGCCGTAATAAGGAATCATCAGAACCATTTCACCTTACATTAGACCAATTGCAATGAATAACAAGTCACAAACCTATCAATACTTAGGTTGTGATATTCTCCCTAAACAGCTCCTCAATGCACTCAGGTTGACAAGGTAAGTGTGACTAATGTATTTTGCCCAGGTTCACAACATGTCGACATTTACACGGTGATGATTTCTGGGTAACGACAAGCAACGTAGACTTGCGGATTGCAGTTTTTAATTTTCCGCCTGTCATCGTTAGTTAAAGTCAGTTAACGCTCGCACAATCCGCTAGTCACAAAAACTATTGTTACTATCAGTCAGTGTCAGTCGTTTTAAGTTGCAAGTTTTTAGTTACCCTCCGTCGTTACCCTATGTCACAGTGTATACAATAACCTTCTTTTGGACAACTTTTTAAAATGACTTCTGGTCTGAAATGCATAGTAATTCAATATTCCTCAGCTCAGTCTTTTAGGTATCACATGAAAGCAGAAATTCAAGCGCTTGTATCCAAAAATTGAAAATTGTCTTTGCGACATCCATATATGGAGAGCCATGGAAGGTATTAGCCAGTCAAGCGCCTTTGCTTGTATACACATAACTTGGCATATTGCCTTATAGTCCAGTAATTGTAGCATGTGACAGAACACAAAGCTAGGCCACTATACCCTCGCTCAGCGTCATTTCAAGCATGTCACAATTTTTAGAGTGCTAAATCTGTACTTTCTTTAATTAATCTATGGTTGCATCATTAAGTTTGAAAAAAATGTTACTATAGGCCTACTGGTAAATACTATATCAACTATAGCATTGAAATAATGATTTGTTATTAATACTGTCTGTTTAGCTCATCATCGAAGACATAAATGTAAGGAAAATAAATTTCAGAGATTACCATTGCACACGGATTATGAGATGTGTCACATTGGCCATTAGGCCAAAAAAAATAAATTGTTTTGTTGCCCTCAAGTGGGATTTTTTGGAAAATTGAGTCGGTCGGTCAGAATTTTTTTTTTTATTATTATTTTTTTAAAAATCACCTAAAGTATCAAATTTGGGTGCATTTTCCACTATTTTCAAAATATTTTCTCAAAACACACCCAATCTGAGCAAAATTGGGTGCTTTCCCGACCCTAATATTTTTTTTATAATTTTTGAATAGAGTCGGTCGCTGAGGGCAACATTACAATTTTTTTTTGGCCTTATACAGGTGGTATCTTATAACGTATGATATGGTAACTCATTATGAGATGCAGAATATACCTTCAAAGAATATCTGCTATTCAATTGCCACATGCAAGTAATGTACTTATTTCATCTATATAAAGGCCGAACCATAGTCAGCCTCCAACAAAATTTCCCTACCAAATGTTTGTTTACCAAATGTTTGTTACCTGTTCATACTTTAAATTCGATGGCAAATATTTGGTGACGTCACGACCAAATGTTTGGTAGGGAAAATTTTGTTTGGAGGCCGACTATGGTTTGGCCTTAATTGTTGCCAACAGGCATTTAATCTTGTAATTCAAAACTTTTTTATAATACTGAAAACAGGATTATTTTTGTGAGCAAAAACAAAATGTTCATGGAGTGTTATATTCACGATTAGATCACAATTTGTAAAATTCAATTTTGAAATCCTCATCAAAATAACCCCATAGAACACAGTAAGAATGATGTGCTAGATTTATTATTTGCTACCGAACGACTGCAACAAATCGCAAAGTTAACGGTTAAAGGACCTTTTATGAAAAATGGGTGATCCAAAATATATTGGACACAAATGTTGATCCATATGGACCCCTTTGATGATATTTAAAGTGTTACCTATCACTTTGATGTGAACAGAACTGTAATGAAAATAATCTATTCTAAAATTGCTAAGTGGTGGTCACTCTGAACTGAGCCAGGCTCAATTTCCTTGCTATTTTCATCAGAAGCAATATTGGATGCAATTAAGCAGAGAAAGTAGGAGCAAAATACATGTGACCTAGTTCTGTCTCACTTTAGATTGGTCGTTGACACCTACGATAACAAGCGCACCTGTTTTATATGGATTTCTATTTCTCTACGTTCACAGATTTTTCTTTAGAGGAGATGATTTCAAAAATTCAAACAAAGAATGCATAAGGCCGCATAAAAAAACAAAGTCGTTTCTTGTCCTCTCCCTCCTCACCCGCACCAATCTTTTTTTTTTTTTTTTTTGCAAAAATGCCAAAAAGATGTTAACAATTTAGCAAAATTGTTCAAATATCAAGACCCCGTTTTCCTGGATTCTTTAAATTTTTGATGTTTTTAATGTTGAAACTGTCATCAAACCAACATCTATCCATATCACATAGAGTTAAAAGACAGCAACTGAATGTGCAGTCAACATCTACCAAGGGTAAACCTGGATCGCCCAGGCTCTCTCCCATCTTAAAAAAACACCTCCCTCCCTCCTCACATTTTAAGAAACCTTCGTACGAGAAACAACTTTTTTTATGCGGCCTAATCAGCATAGCACTGTTATTATAAATGTAGGATTGGTCATGGTCATCTTTGTTACTGCTAACCAAATCAGTTTCAAATGGTCAAGTGTACATGAAATGGACATTATGAAAACGATACAGGCCAATTCCTGTAGATGACCCATGAAAGCATTGAGAATCGAAACTACTAATAAAACAAAGGTGGCCTGAATATTTCAATCAAGCTTGGCCATCCATCACTCATTACAGACAAGCCAATGAAGTAAGTGGTGACTGATATTGACAGAGTGACATAAAGAACCTACAGAAGGTATTAGGTGAGGAATTTGGTATAGAATAAAAGAGGATGTCAACCTTTGATAAATGTGATGACTCACCCCGAAAAGGGTGACTTTTTCGACAGAACATTTTTCAAGAAACTAATGAAAATAGGCAGCAAAAATTAAAGAAAATAATAAGAATTTTCAGTAGCTTTTCTGTTGTAAAATGTGATCGCTTTGATCAATTTCAACAAGTAAGGTGTCATTTTAAAGCTTAGAAAATGTTGTAACAGATGAAATGATAAAATCAAAATTGATATCATCTGCAAATTCCCCCCTTTCGGGGTGAGCCATCACAAATGTGCAACCAAATTGCACAGGCACCTCAGGATTTTTTTTGAGCATGTGACCCAAAGGTGGACTACAACTAGTTAATTTTGATTTTTTTTTCATCCTAATTTGGGGTACGCCTGCAATAGCACTGTCTGTAATTTCCTCTTCCTTTATGGAAGATATATTGCTGTATTTTTGTTTATATAAACTGTCATGGTTATCTGGTTTCTACAAATAACTTGCTGAGCTGAACAAGGTTGGTTCATCTGATGGTCAAGAGCTTACAGGGATCCCACAAATCAAACATCATGGTCACAAATTTTACCTGAACCGGGCTGGAATTCATCTTTACTATTTAGGTGATTTATAAGACCTGGGCTTATTAGTGGGGCTCTCCACACAGACAAATCAATCTGTACTTTGCACATCTAGATGCATGCATATAAACTGGACTTCATCAAATGATCTCACGAGCGTAAGTGGCTGCGCGTGTACAAACGCGTATTTGCGTAATTTCCACGCACACTCCAGGGTATCTATATGTGCAACTGGAGTAAAGGCAGATTGACATGTGACCGTGCGAACACAATGTGCACTTTGGAAATCTACATTCATCTAGATGCTTCTAGATTTGACGCTTCCGTGTGGAGAGCCCCGTTATCCGAAGTACCAAAAAATGGAAATCTGAGCACTAGTATCAAGCCCTACAGGAGTTTGGCCATATATAATTTTTACAACCCCAAAGTGTACCACTCCTTTCACCCCTAAATATGCTCCTGTGTTCAGATGCCACTTTTTACCTACAAGAAAACAAAATTATATGACCAAGGCAAATTTCTAGAAGAAAAAACGTCGAGACAATTTGCTGGTGCTGATCATGGATTACCCATGTGCTGATTAAACTTTTTTACAGAATCGTAAGTGATAGAAAAAGTACTGTAAAACAAGAAATATTTGCTAGCAATTTAATTAAGCTAATACCCAAAAATCGCAAAATTAATTTGCCGCTAATATTAATAATGTACAATGATTCTGAAATTATAAAAATTTTCTTTCCAAAATATTTCTTGTTTTACAGTAATTAGCATAGAAACATTCAATAGTAATTAGGAGGAGGAGACAGATGGTGAAGCAGATGGACGTACACCTCTTGTCTCCACGTTGAAGCAATCTTATTTGAAGCGCTGCACTTAAGCGGCACAGTTTTAAGTTTACTGTGGTGACAGAGCGACATGGGCACCCACCGGGATCTCGCTTTCATCATGACCCCGACTGACCCCTGTCCTGAAGTCGGTGATCTTTACTGATGAGTGGAATCTACCCAAGGCAATGGATCCTGGTAGTACAAACAAATTGGCTAAATTACATGGGCAAGGTGTGAACATGATGGATTTCATTCATCTAGGCCCTACATGATGAGAGTAACTGCCGGCTTCTCCTAAGGGATGGAGGGGTTGTCCCAATCCCTTCAAATGATTGTGGTTTTTGTTCAGTGTCCTCCTGAACTTGCCCATTTAAAACTGAGATCAAAATCTTTGTATCAAAAAAACAAAAAATCAGTGGAAAATCTGCAAATATTTTCACTTGATTTGCATAACAGATATAAGAAGTACGATGCTGATAATCAAAATTCTACATGACATAATAAACAGGATATTAACGCCAAAAGGTCAGGTTTTCAAACAATATTTCGACCTATTTTTCGTAGAATTGCCATTCACAATTTATCATATAAATAACCTATTTCTTTACAAGAAGTCACTGAATTGCTCCTACCCATGACTGCTCTTAGCAATGCAAAGAATACTAAGTCAATCCATTAAGAAATATGAAATAATCAATAGGAGCGATAGATTGCAAACTGTGTACTTGGCCATCAAGTCTATTTGTTTCTTACTTAAAAGGATATTGTACGGCGATGCTTGTATTGATACAGTCTGTTTCATCTCAAATATTCCCTGATACGTGCTTTCTAAAATGTACAGCATTTATGGCAAATTCAGAACATTCAGAACCTTTGTCACATATGTTTTGGTCCCTATAAAGTTCTTTAAAACACCGTTATAAAAAATATGGTCACCGACTTACTTTTTGAGATATCAAGCAAAAATAATCAAAAATTTGGCATTTTTTAGCAATGACTAATACCTTTAACACTGGGAGATTTGAGCCCTGCGCCGTCTGGAGTAACATGCATGGTCTTATGCTTGAATATAAAAATGACGCACGGGTAAAATCGTGTTTTATTTAAGCGCAAGATACAGTACGCTAAAAGCGTAAATACTTTGAAATTGTGTCCAACTCCGCTGATGTTAGCTCACTCGTGTCCTACACCCTTTCTGTGCTAAGCCACCTTAAAACATGCCAAATTTAAATACCTGTCAAGGCATCATTTTTACCAAGGCATCATTTTATTACAAGACTTTAAAATCAAATAAAAAAAATACTGCTGGCTGCACTATGCTGAATTAAGTAGGGTCTATCCATGAAATTCAATACGTTTACAATAATTAAGTTCTCACACTTAATACTTTACTGATCTAGGATGATATGATAACTGATGAGAACTCTTGTATCGATATTTTATTTCTGACAAGATAATGTAATGCTATATCTCTTTGCTGCTGATGATAAAAGGAGATATCAAGACCTTCCCATCATGCCTTGCTTCCAATTGGATTTTTGTACGGGTTGAGATGAATAGGGTTTAGTGATTAAGCATAGTACAATTAGCAGACCTCAACCCAACTTTGCATTTCAGATAATATGTTTCATCGCTAAACCTTTTATTAAAACTAGAAATATTGCATTGGAAGCAATGCATGATGGGAAGATCCTGGTATTTTAATTTTCTGTGGATAGCTTGACTGAAAATACATCAGTCAGAATTTAGAGTTTTTATCAAGTAAAAAGTCAAAAAAATTATCGCTTACTCCTGCTTTGCTCATGTTATGAACATAGCTGTGGTATAAATTTACATTTAAATCATCTCAAAAAAGGGAACAAAATGCACATCTTGATTGCATTTCAGAGGCAAGTCAGTTTGAAGACTGACAAAAATGCACATATTTATCATTTTGCTGGCAGCTTTTAGCACGACATGAGTGCTTGCAATAATTTGCCCGATGCATAACCTAATATCTGAGATAAGAGGATATCAATGTCACTGTGATGTTGTGTAAAACTCTTCTTTTCCCATAAGAAGAAAACATCTTGAAGGTGTGATCGGGGTTTACTTAGGCCAAAAAAAAAAAATTCTTTGGTTGCCCTCCACAGCCTTTTTCAGAGAGGGTCGGTCGGTCGGGTTTTTTTTTTTTTTTTTAATTTTTTTTTTAATACTCTTTCATGGACTGCTAGGTCGATCGGCTGCTCCAGCCATCACAACTTCCCCCGCGACATCCAAATCAAAACAATCAAATACTTCTTGTAGTGATTTGGGACATCCTAAACATTTTAAGAGTTGAATATCAAAAAAAGCAAAAAATATAACATTTTTTTGGTAGTTTTCGGTAAGTTTTGCATATTTTTTTAGAAAAAAAAAAAAAAAATCAATAAAAAAAGTTTGGGTCGGGCTGAAAAATAGGGTCGGTCGGTAGAGGGCAACCAAACAATTTTTTTTTTTTTGGCCTTATGCTGTATGTGATGCAGTCAGACTTGAAGTATCTTCAGTTTATGTGTTTGTTGAAATTAAGTAATTTTAAGAATTGACACTCCAGTTTGATACCAAGTTTTATGGCAAAGGTGCAAAATTCTATTTGCATCACATGGGTGTTAAATGCTCTAGCTTCACCGGAGTAATTTCAAGTCAAATATGTCCACTTCACTGTTTCTCATAATCAGAAAAACACAAAGTATTTTCTATGGTAAATATACTGGGTAACTCAAAATGACAGATTTTGTTTAATTATAAACTCACATCAAATCTGAATTTGATGAAAAATTATGGCAACTAAAGATTACTTTACCCATGGCCCTCTTCTGTCTGAATCTGATCTCAAAAGTGCAAAGTACCACCAATATCACTTATCTAGATGAAACGACTCAGATCAATATCATTTTTGGGGAACATTTGCAAATGAAAAGACAAAGTGACGGCATAGGAATGAACTTGTTTTCACCCCCTGTTGTATGACCAAGCACACCTTGCAGGTCTGTTTGACATAACAGTTACTTAATTCATTTTATTCTAATCATGTTAATGGAGGTATCGGCAATGGAGTCATGAATCTGGCTCTTTGACTCCCTTGGAGCAATGTTCACAGAGAAATACCATCACATACTGCACTTAGAAACCATTGTATACATAGTCGGCAAGACACTATAGATGATTTAGAATTATTATGATAGCGTAAATGAATCGGTGCACATCCGCCACTCTGTCTGACATCCCCTGAGGGGCTAAATATTAGCATTGGAAGGCAAACATTAGACTAAGTCAATGTCAACTCCAAGACAAATTTATACAATCAATAGTTACAAATGACTAAGACAGGAGATAGAAACTCAAATATTCTTATCATCAATCTAAAGTTAGTAAAACATTCACGGAACCACAGAGGTTAATTTCCTCATGTTTGACCATATTTTGTTTGCCAGCACATCTATGCAAGGTCTGCAACATCATCACAAGTTTTTACTGGGACCTTCATCTCGAATTTCAAATTAAAGTTCATATTTCACATATTGAATAGGGCAGCATAAATTCATTTTGTCTCAGTGTCAATGAACCAGGCAACCATGATCATGCAATATGTTCACAAAATTTACCATGCACATGAAGCACAATTGAATCTGAACCAAATTCAAGGTTTCATTTGAAACATGTCTCTACAGTACAACATTGTCACACTTTGAGAGAGGTTGATGTGTTCTGACACAGTTTCATCGTTAATCTCTTACTATCTTGTCATCTGTCTTCAAGGCACTAGGTTTCACTTGCTTTTTATGTAGGAGTGAAGATAAGTAAGATTTAATAAGGTTTGCTATAATTTGTATATAATAATAAAACAGGCAAATACGAAAAGCTTATCGCGGCCTGGTTCTGGACCTTTGCCTGCAAGACCAGAGCCTTTGCGCTAGTAAGGCTCAGGGGGTCTCGGGCACAGGGACCCTGTGATTTCTGAACTAGCCTAGAAATTCAATATTTTTTGCCACATAATTTGCAAAAACAAAATACTAATTTGACAATTTTCTATATAGATAAATGTTAATGCCAAGCAAGACTTTATTAAAATAAAGAAAATGATAATTCAACGTTGCACAGTGCAGTGCACCAGATTGCATTTATAAATCTTAACTTTAATAACCTTATTGTTCAAATACCAAAGTGTAAAAAGTCACTGAGTGTAGTATGATTTTTGTTTCTTGAAAACATCTAGTACATTCATGAACTGTATTTCACTGGTCAGGTCAATTTGCTACAATGAAACTGAAACTAACATGTCCAAAGTTTGATCTACTAAACCATACACCACTTCACCTATTCTTTCAGGTGATCAGTCTCCATCATTTTTGAAGTTATTTCAAATCAGAATAAGACAAAAATGTTAGGAGTTTTCCAGGTCATGCAAGGTCAATGCAAAGTTAATTATAACCCTATGAAGTCAAAGTCACACATTTAATTAACCCACTGGGATTATAACACTTGTGTTGAAACAAACTAGGTTCAATGTAACAGATGGTTGCCAAATGATGTTGAAACATCAGATGCACATAATTGTAATTGGGATACAACAAGATCAAGATGAACAGTCTTTTTTTTTTGGAGAAAGGCTTTATGCTCTATCATGCATTTTTTGAGAAATGCATTCTGTTCTACCATGCTAACATGATGGAGCTTCTCATCAAACTCCTGAACCCTGGAATCATCAGAAAATGCTGTAGCTGTAGGCACTTTAAGTAGTTTAAAAACCCTCAACTAACCAGTTAGGGTAGTGTCTTTGAGCAATACATTTGATACATTACTCATGCCAATTGTTATGAATGGTCTTTTTAAACAGAATTTTCAGGTCCTAGATTGAAACATGGCTCTACATACCATTTGATTCTCAGGGGACACATTGAAGGGTGTGTTTTTTTCAACTTACCCTGTGAACAAAAAAATCCCAAATTTGAAAAAAAAAATTATCTTCACAAAGTTAAAAACTATACATAAAACTTTTGATCATTAGTAAGGTCAATATGAGGTAATTTAGGATCACAAAGGTTAAATGTTGGAAATTGAAGCAACCAAAAGATGGATGACACCTGTCCACTTTATAAGCTACTTCAGTGCCTATAGCAATTTCTGATGATTCTAGGGTTCCTGAGTTTGATGAGAAGCTTCATCATGCTAGCATAGTAGAGTATGTACAAACCTCTTACAGTATAGAAGAGTATCAGTACCTACATTAGTAGGCTGTGGGACCGAACCCCATTACAACTAACCAGTTAAGCCTATGTCTTTAAGTTTAAGCAAGACATTTTAATTTATGTCAGCATAGAATATTGCATTACTTGCATCATATTCCTTGCATGAAAGTTTATTACTTTTACGAACTCCCAAAATCCCAATTACAGTCAGGCAGCAGAGCCTATGCAAATGAGCTTTTAATGAGCAATTTAATTTTCATTTCCCGGGTATATACCGGGAGAATACCAGGACAACTCGGTCGCTAGATTTTTTTTTCTCGATGTGACCTGTCGGATAGTTCGGACTTCGAACCCCTATAATCACAAGGGGGTTAGTGCAAATAGAAAATAAAGATATGGATGAAAATATTTAGAGTTTTTTCAATAAGATAAGCCTATTTTTGACAGTGGAGAATAAACATTTTTCATTTCATTGCATTTTTTTAAAAAAATGTCAATTTTAAGCTATTAAAACTTGAGGTCAAATCTGGTTTCGTGTAGCGTGTTTTACAAAATTGTATGTGAAATGCTGTGTAAAACAGAAAATAAATCGAGCGAAAATTCATTACAACTAAACGTTCAAAAGGGACACGATGTCGGTCATCTCATTATCCCGAAATACACAACGAACATCGCAAACGACAAGTCACACCTTTCGAAGGTCTTGGGCTATATCAGGCCAATCTGACGTCATTTTCTTAGCACGTGTCTACGTGTGACTGTGACCTGCGGCTCTGACTGTGCATATCATACGGGTTATTGGGAAATAATTTTATCATGTTTATCTATAGAAATTCTTGTGTAAAAATAGTTTATTGAAGGAATATCAATCTAATATTATGGGGAAAATACTAATTTGTTTTCAAATGAAAAAAAAGAAAAGAAGAAAAAAGAAGGCGCCGTCGAGATTCGAACCTGGTACCTCTAGAATCAAAAGCCAAAGCCAAACCACTAGGCTATCGAGATCTCACTATCTATGAACGGGTGTTTTACCTATATGTACCTAACAATTAGACAATGCCGCGTAATTGATCACTTCCGGGGTTATATAATATTTTGCGTAGAAATTTGATGCTTTATTTGACCTCATTGGACCAGGCGTTACATTTGCCTACGTGATACGTGTTTTCAGCAGATTTATCTCAAATGTTTTAGGAAATCTGCTAAAGAAGTGTTGTCTCTCTCATTTGACCAAGTGGCTAAAATATATTAAGTCCAGAACCGTAGATTTTAGGTAAAACGCAAAGACCTAATTTGACCTCACTCGAGGAAATTAAACGCTCGCAAAATCACACGAAAAGACACTAATATTTCCCATTTTTTCATTTTTTTTAAATTTCAAAATGTTTTCATAACTTTCATGCTTCTAATTTCAAGTTTGGTTTGAGATTCTATGCTATTTTGGCGAGATTACAGGCTTTTTAAACTAAGGTATCCGATCTCATGAATATTCATACGCATGTAAAAACCGGCATTTCCTGTCAGTTTTCATGCATATATTAAAAATAAAATAAGCGATATTTCAGCGACCTGACTTCTGGCTGGATTAATGGAGATTTTGATACCACAAGAAAACTCATATATTTCACATAACACTGCAGTGGCTGAATTATTGGAATATTTAGTTTGCTAAATATTGAGGTAAATACACTTTTGCTTGTAACATTAAATTGGCTCAAGTAATGTGGTCAAATGAAAATTAAGAATTGCATATAATATCTAAGTGATAGGCTTACTAAGTGATATTGATTTTGTGACCATATTGGAGCATTTGTCAAAAGAAACTCATTTTGATCTTCAGCTCAGTTCCTTTCTTTGCAATACTTGGTAATTTTTTGTTTTATTTGATCTAAGACCAAAGATTCTCATCACAACAATTCTGTGTTTAAACATGCGGGACCACAGGTTGTATGGAAATAATGGATGCAATCTTTAATGTTTCTATAAAGGAATAAACTTGAGTCACAAAAAATACAGATTTGAAAAGGGAAGGCTAGAAACATGAGAATGGATGAATATGATCCTGCTCCAGATGATATTTACAATTGTAAAGAGGGGTCACTGGAACTATCATCACCTTGGCCATTATAACAGACCTGTAACATATGGAGAATAGTGATGAAGCCAAATTGACCAAATGATGAAGGTGATCAAGGCTGTCGGTATCTATTGATCACGGCAAACTTCAGCTGCTACATGGACTGGATCCACTGGGTTGAAACGCTGAGTCATGCAATAATAGGAACAAATTAGCAACCATATCATGATTTCTAGTAATAACGCTAACATTTCCTGAGGGATTATGCAAAAAAAGGAGCTTCACCTAAGGATTCATGAGTGAAATAGAAAATAGACAGCCAAGACCAAGAAACGTAACTGAAAATACAACTTTCTGGAAAAAAAATGTGTTGAATACTTGGGTGTTCCTGCAACTATCATAGCTCAATCTCAACACAAGAAATAAAGTGGTTATTATCAGCTCACATGATTATTTTGGTACCAAATATCTGATGATCCAAAAACAAGATACGTCTTTCTCGCTGTGAAACTGCAAAATCAATCTCATGCAGAGGTGCACTGCACTTCAAATCACATAATGTTGAAATCTTATGACCCAAGGAGCAAATGGGTTGGTTTTCAATTCAATTGGCCTTTCATATTATGTATCCATCCCCCAGAGAGAAAATGATGAATCACTTACTTGCCTTAAGGACCATCAATTTATCTACTTCAAGAAATTGGAAATAAATTGCTCTTTATTACAAGTATTGCAATGCTACTCACAAATGTGAGAAGTATTGAAATTTATTGGAGTTTCATGACGTGATATAGAAATAACTACTATATTATTGGAGTTTTATTAGACACAAATTAGCACCAAGCCTCAAAAAAATATCCGAACTGCCTAACAAAGCCATTCAGTCTACTAAGTGATGAAATCTGCTTACAAGCTTAAACTTGTCCACATTCCTTTTCCTTTTAAAAAGGTACGATTACGGAAGCAAAACAAAAAATATTACATTAATTTTGCATGAAATCTCATATAACTAGCTAATGGATTGTAAGTCAAATAATATAGTCCAATGCCATAATTCATTCCCTTAAAGTGCACAAAAAGATTTTAATATATTATATGGGCCTTTAAAGTATTTCTATAAATACTTGCACTGAAATAGTCTTGTGAATGATATGCTCATTCTAGCAAATAAATGCCCCGTTTATCGTGCTAAAAATATATCAGGCCACTATTTAGTAATTAGCTTGCATGATCACGAAGATTCCTGATTATTTTGAAATTCAAAACGCTGGGCAGCATATTTAGCTTGGAATTCCACACAATGGGAATCACTTACCAGGTAAACAATAGAACCTATTATGACCACAAGGAACTTGAATGAAAAACATTGCGCAGGTGAAAATGTATAAAGTTAGAGGTAAACACAAAAGGGCAAGAGAGGAATTTACAAAAAGTTGTAAGGAATTAGCTTGAAACTGCACAGCAATTGGATTTACACTTGAGGCACTTGCAATTTGGCTAATTACAAATGAGATTCTGAATTCATTGGACTGACAACTTGAGTAGCATGGTAAATGAGCAAAAACGAAATGAATTCATTGACGTAGGTGTATAGATCAGGCTTATGATTATCAGACTAGTTTAGGAAGTTTATGATCACTATAACACGTACTATAGCCCTAATACCATTACATGCAACAATGAAAAGCATTTGTAAAAGCACAAAAAAGCAGTATTAGAGAAGCAAATTGTACAAAACAGTCATTTTTTCTCTAAAGGTGATTTGCCCCGTGATTTGCCTATGGTTAATCAAAAGGGGAGATTTGTACACATCAATTAAGAACTTAAAATGCTTTCTGCAAGTAACTATGGACTCGGCAGAAGATCAGCATGTTTCACAAACTTAGTTACAGGCCCGTAGCCAGAGGTGCGGTGGGGGCGTCCAACCCCCTCCCCAAATTTGACTATGTACAAAAGAGGTCCATTAAAATTTCCTAAATGCCCACCAAAAGAACACCTAAAGCACCAGGACATGTAACTGTAGGTCGTTTCTTAATAAAATACTACACAAAATGCTTGGAAAACTACTGAAACCCCTTTTTTGTCAAAACCACTAAAATTAGTTTAGGGTCAACCAAAACGAAAACCTTTCCCCAAAAAGGTCCACTTTTTGAAAATCTGCACCTCCCTTGAAAAAATCCTGACTACAGGCCTGCTTTGTTATGAAATGCTTTTTAGTCTGACAATGTCTTGATCAAGGAGACTCAATTAGTTTTTACCTCCTTTTGTGGGACTTGTAAACATAATTTAGGGGTTTCTTTTTGTAGTAATTACATCTACACAAAATTTAAAATATAGTCTCCTTGTTAAAAGATCTTGTAACACATGAATCCCAACATGAATATATTCAGATTTCATACTGATCCAAAAATCATGCATTTTGGTCCACTGGTTTAAAAATCACTTCATAATATAAAGTCATTTTTTAAAAACATTTCTTCTCAAATTCCAATCATAACCTGATTTTTCAGTTATAAATACTGACAAATATTACAGGTTTCTTATGAATTCAGAGATGCTACTGATTGGAAAAGATTTGAGAGTTATTTAATTCTAGTCATATCGCGATCTTCTTAATACCCCAAAGCACTGAACTTGACACGAGTATCAATGTAGAGGGGATTGCAATCCAGCTTATGCGGAGTCCCAATCAGGGACATGTTTCCATAGCTGTTAAAATAAACATTGCGCTGATAGTGATTACGTATTCATGATGAGTTGATAACAAGCCATACTTGATACTTCTCTCACCATGACACAGGAGTCGTCAAATCATGTTTGTACATCTCCCTCATGATCGACGAATCACTCGTACTTATTCCCATCCGTACAAAATTAAATACAACTTTCCAAATACATGTATATTTGCTAAATACAACTAGTTTCTGGACTAAATCATGTGAATATTACTTACTTACAAACATTATTTAATTTATCACAATCAGTTTCTTAATTAAACTGCTATTAGCCTGTATAATCAATTTTTTTATTAAATTATTTTTCTATTTTGAAACATTAAAGTCAGACCCGATCGACACGTTTTTGTGAGTTATCAAATGTTTGATACAACAAGATATTATTGTTGTTCAATTAATTCCAATGTATTTTCTCATAAGTAAACCTTTTCATTCAAAGTTGAAGTTCACAAGCGACCACCCGTTCATGTGATTGGACTTTCCTGTTGTGATGACATGATTTACCTGACTAGTTCAATGTTCATGCACATTGGGATGTGATTCCAGCCAAAAAAGATTGAATATTTCGGACTGTAAAAATACTTTCAAATTGCATCAACCAACTTACTGCACCAAACATGAATTTTGGAAGCTAACAGAAAAGTATGGTAAGTCCTTTTATGCTTTGGTCACATAAGCTGCAGGAAGCCGCAACGCTGGTATGACATCGGTATGACACCAGGGAATGCTTGCAATGCACAATGTCACCGGTCGGACGCTGGTTGTTATAGGACCATAACTGAAGACATCATACAAGCCGCAAGGTTTTAACTCAGAATTAAATTCTTGCGGCATGCTTCCGGCGTCTCTATGGCTCATGGGCACCGGAGTCCGAACATCACTCCGATCGGCGTCCGATGAATTGATGCCGTAAACACACGTAACCTCATCGCAAGGTTATGTGACCAGGATATTACACTGAAAAAGTCATAGATGAAGATATTCAGAACCAAACCTATGCTCAGACAACTACCGATTAGTGGGGTGCCATGAGAGAAAATAGGATTGGGTGAAGTCCCTGGTTCAATCCCCTTTTCAACCCTCTGTTTCTGAGGAGATGATATAGAAATGAAAAGGAGTTCAGGTTGAACATATAATTCTCAAAAAGTTGAGCATCACTCTTTCCTTCAATCTCGTTCATGGTGCCACCTATTTCTATAGGCCTATGTGTCTGATGTGAGCAGCAAGGATGCAGTTATTGGTTTATCAGACTACTTGTTGCTCATTATACATAAAGCTTACATCTGTATTCTTTTGTCGCTAGTCCATAGATGGACCTCAATTCAAGGTAAATTATATACGCATAGTACAGGGAAAATTAAGTCAGCGTAGTAATCATACTATTCATGTTTTATAGCTTTTTATCTACACCCCATTCCATCACAATTACGAACACATGATCCAAGTCATTTTGAAAATGGTTCTAATTATTCAAAGAATGTTTAAAAAATCAAGGTCCATACCAAAATGTCAGATTAGTTCTATTCAAATAAATCACAAAGAATTCATTATTTTACCAAGATTACAAACTTCCAAAAATATAATGCAATGATTGGTTATTAATCCCAAATTGTTTTAAAACTACTTGTAATCTGAAGTGCATCAGCAATCCTTTTATCAATTCAGTTTAAATATCCATACAATATCCAAAGTTTCCGCTGCATTTCACATTATTTAAGTTTCAAGGTGTAATCAGCCATGAATAGTAAAGCTACATACAACATGACATTTTCCATTTTTACTTTTTCAATTTTTGAAGGATTTGGATGTTAGCCAAATATACTCTTGAAAAGTACATAACGAGGTGAGCAAGAAGTGCAAAAAGGGGTGCCACTCATAAATAAACGGTGAAAAAAGAGGTCAAACGAACATGGCATAACCAAACTTTCTTGTGAGGGGAGGACACTAAACAGGTGAATTGACAACACTGTTCAACAAAATCCAACAAGCAAATCAGTTCGGCGGAACTCACAATTCGGATACGTATCTGAATTTGGATACCCACGTATCAAAATTCTGTACCCATATCAGAATTAGGATATGGAGGGGTATCCGAATTTTGAAACGCCTGTCGTTGCGGAGGTAACAAATCGATAGTGCAAGCTGGCAAGTACATGTAGAAAATCTTTCTTGCATTTATATGATAAATTTATCTGTGAAAATGTCATTTCCATTAATGCAATTCCAGCGGAACAGCTTCAAAACATGTCCTAATCACAGAAAGCAAAATAATTTGGTATGGTGTGAGGCGAAGCCGATTTGATATCCCGTTTTAGCTGTTTTTAATCCAAATTCAGATACGGGTATCAGAATTTTGATACGGGGTATCTAAATTCAGATATGTATCCGAATTGTGAGTTACGCCGAACTAATAAGTCAATAAAATGGTCCACCCAGTCCAAACAAAGTATCAGATATCCATCCTCCTATAGTGTGTCCCATCACAAGGTAAGATCCACAAAGACCCCATTTCGAATCCCACCAAAAACAGGATTCTTTTGCTACAGAGATAAAAAGAACATAAAAGTACTGGGTTGGAATTAGAGTTAATCTTGCAACCCATTTCAAATTTTTAACCAAAATACTTTTTAAGTATACCAACACCACTGAAGCCAGGATATTGCAAAATTGGAAGTAAATTAAATGACACAGAAGGACAGCTCTTTCTTCCATTCACCCATCAACAACACCATTGACTTCTAAACCCAAATTAAAATGACATTTTATAAATTTTAATATGCAAGATTCCTATCCCAAATTGCATCTCATATTTTGCAATTACTGTACTGTTAATTTTTCGCGAAACATGACCTTTCCCATGTGTTAAATTAGCGTTTTTAAGCTTCACTACATTGACCTACACATAAAATTAACATACTTGCGAAGTATCACATTCGTGGTTATGTGATGATCCGCAAAATTCACAAAAATTAAACCTTCGCGAAATCAACCTTACAAGTTACAGTAAAAGATGTTTCCCAAAAATGAACTGCATTTGGAAAGTGGTGGAACTATTGTCTTGAAAATTAGAAATGCTTATGCCCAATTTTAAATGCAACCAATGAATACTAAAGAGATACTTTGCCTGCCCCCACCCTAAAGAATAAGATTTTATATAATCATGAAAATGAAGGAGTTATGTCTTGTTCGAAATCTCACTTTGGGAAAACGTGATCAGGCTGTCTTAAAGAGATGGCCTTGCCTTGCTTAACTGAATATTAAGGGAATCTTGAAGCTTTTTAAAAATGTTGATCAGTAACCTTAATCATACAAATTTGTCACATACATTTTATTTGTGAAGCATGCTCAAGAATACTGAACACTTGTTAGCTTTACACCATTCTTGTGACACGGAAACAATATAGCAAAAGATTGCAAATTCACATCTTTTATACTATGTAGTTTGCTGTCCGTATAATATAAAGCAAAATATTTACATACACTTTTTCAGAATTACCATCTGTTAGTAAGAAAAATGTTTTTTAAGGTTAGTATTAAGTATTTTAACTGGGATACACATGCGGTACCAGTTATTCAAATGTCATAAGAACTGTACTGGCATTTTTGAAGTACCTCCTTAAAAAATAATAACTTCCAAAATTTTGAACACTTATTTAATAGTCCTTCCTGAAGTCAGTGCAAAACAACTAAATATTTTCAAAAATGAAGACAAAAGCAATACCATTATACAAGACACTAAATGAAATCATTGACAGAAATGTTCCATTAACCTTTTCCATAAATCAGATTTCTACTATCAGCAGTAGATAGCAACTAAACTATTAATCTTGACTGTACATATAGATATGACGCAGAATGACCGAGTGCTGAGATTGTTTTCATTCTGTTGATATTACGTATTTATTGGTCAGTTGGGAATAAATGTACTTTGGTGACCTTTGAGGTCCCACACAATTTCCGCAGAACCTGGATAAAACTAATTACTGTTATTAGCCACCTTTACACGGTTCATGAAATAGATTCCATCGCCGCTGATCGGCATTTCTACAACTTCTTTCATCTCAAATATTTTTCTCTAAAATCTTCTCAAAGAGTTGATCTTCAGCATTAACTAATGAAGAAACGTTAATCTTAACAACAATAAAGTCAAATTAATAAAATATTTTGTCTGACTATTGCTAAAAGCGCAAGAAGAGGTAATCTTTAAATACTAGTACAGGCCAATGTTTTTCAGAAACCCTGATATAGGCAAATATTATTCCTAAAACATGTAGGGCCTAATTATTTTTGTTTTTCTTAGGAAACAACGCCTATTCTTCTTCTTCGAATCTGCAATCATATTGATATTAAATTCTGTACACCAGCAATTAAAAATTCATTATCAAAAGATGAAAGGTTTAGTTTCAAATCACATTTCAGAAGGTCATTGCATCCATCATGGGAAAGAGTAAAGGGTGGGATGGGTGTGACTCATAACTAGTTGATTACATTATTTGATACAAAATAAATGAGTTCAGACCTTCAATTTGGCCTGCAGGTTACTAATTATAAAAAAACAAAAGCATACGCAATGTGTTCAAAAGAGCACTGATTTGATTTTGTGATAAATATAAAAAAAGAAAGAAAAAATTACTGACCTTCCATGCAATGGATAATTGGTAGATATATGTTGCTTGTCCGCGGATTGTACACTGCCAATTTAAACCAGCACTTATGACACATTGCAGCATATTGCAACAAAATCAAAAGCTTTACAATTCACTTCCTTTCATTGGCCACACTTATGATCACAATCACAAAAGATAAATCCTTTTGAGGTCACCTAGTATAAAATATTGGTGTTAAAAGTCATCATTTCTTTTGTTATTTAGCCTTATTAAAAAAATCTATTCAAATATTATGATTGCTGTCTGCTTTTGATGTATTTTAATTCCTAACTATTTCAAGGACCTGTTTGAGTTGATGGTATTTTTAGATTTTATATTGTCATGTCAACATAATCTTTAGCAACTTTGAAAGATTTATAATCGATCATATGAAAAAATTTATTAATATATGGGATAACATGATTTTATCCAAATGTTTGATACACATCCAGTACCTGTCAAGCAAAAGATTCTGTCATTTCTTTCATTTCACCCCTTTGTCCCATCGATCTTTGGTCCCATAGTCTATCTGGACAAGTGGCCCCTGTCCTTGCAACGAGAAGAATCTCTGTTTTTTCTCCACAATTTTCAATTGACTTTTAAAATTTCGGTAACTTGACCCTAAAATTTAACCAAAACCCTATCGCTCAAATTTCTAAACCTTTTGCTAACCCTTAACCTAACCCAAACCATATATCTAACATATAGGCCTATAACTTACCTTAGAAACCAATTCTAACCACATTTTACAAAACAAAATGGAAATAAAATCTGAAATTTTAACAATTTTATTGTCGGGAAAAAACAAGGATTCTTCTTATTGCCATGCCCTTTGCTGTCGCTGCTTTGTTTAAAATGATATCTGTACAGCACTTCTTGGACTCTTGATTCATTTTCCTTTAATATCAAAACATCCAAAAAGTATTTTCCTAGCAGGAAAAGTGCTCAAATCACAAATTTAATCATAACTTTTTTCTTGTGAGTTGTAGTAAACTTTAATCAAGAAGTCAAGGCCTTTTCAAGTAACTAAACATTTTTCAGAACATTAATAGTCTCGAAGGGTGACACATAATAAGGGGCGCACCATACGATTTCCAGGGGGGAGCAGGAAGTTGGGTTCGGGGTTGAATTTTTTTCGCGCCCCATTCGGGAGCGAATTTTTTCCCCTGAAAATTACTGGTTTTTCTGCCTATTCCATGTTCAGGGGGGAGGGGGTTCTGCTGCCTGTGGAGGGGGATTTTTTTATTTTTAAACTTCCTGCTCCTCCCTGGAAATCTAATGGTGCGCCCCTAATCCGAGTCCAAAGTCTGTAGTCCTGTAATTTGTCTGCGGGCAGACAGGCACTCTATCCTGAAACACATTTGTAATGTGTATGAGAGCAATTTCCACCATCATTTATCACTGTGGACCAGCTTCTATTCCGCTTTTTTTTAATGCAACATGCCAAATGTTCCATCGTCTAGCCAAACATGGGATGGCTGGCTTGATGAAATGACGATGATATATGTGATGACTCACCCCGAAAAGGGGGACTTTGCGACAGAACACTTTTCAAGATACAGGTGGAAATAGGCAGCAAAAAATAAGGAAAATAATAAGAATTTCCAGCAGAATTTCTGTTGTAAAATATGATCACCTTGATATTTCAACAAGGTGTCATTTTAAAGCTTAGAAAATGCTTCAATAGATGAGATGAAAAAAATTAAAATTGATATCATCTGCAAAGTCCCCCCTTTCGGGGCGAGCCATCACATATGTGCCGGTTATCTATACGGATAGCAGAATGGCCAAGTGATAAGCTTTCATTAGGTTTCTGTTTGCATGTTTACCTTTATTTTCATTAGTTGATAAATACATATGGTTCTTGGATACTCTGCATGTTTATATATGAGATCATCCTATTGTTTCAAAATAATTTGCTAGTTGCAAATGCTTTAAAAAAAGAAAAACACTTTGTGAAAATTAAGTTCTCCAATTATTGTTTCTCCAAAATTGTATACATCAGAAAATAAAGAATGCATCATATCTGCTGGTGGTTAACCCTAACACTTTTAAGCACCTCTTCGTTTAAAAACTCCTCAGAAATTTACATGTTAAAAATGGGTGGTTTGCCCTGGAATCGAATCCTGGACCTCCCGCTTCCCAATCCAACATTCTCTGATGCAAGCCAACGGGTGATTACAGCTAACTCCGGTCTGTGACGTATTTGGACTTCTCGATTTTGTGGAATGGGATTTTGTGAGGTTCGGTGGTGTTAGGGTTAATGAAATAAATATATGAATCTCTTATTATAATTTATCAGCTCCTTTAATTCTTTAAATAAGATGGTTCAATGTCCTTTAATAACAGATTTATAATTGTGTGAAATTTCACAAGAATTCTGGTTTGAAACTAATTGGAATGCAATCCAATCATGCAGTGAGTTCCAGGGGGGAGGGGGCACTGACCTAGAAAGGTGATACGGTATGTGCAGCCCTTAAGTCCCCTTATCACGCCTTGTCTACCACTCCCTAGACCCCCATTTCAAGCACAACCTTTAGTTCACAAGCCTTATAGTCCGGCCTCGTTTCAAGCAAAATTTTGAAACTTTTTGCTTCCAGAGCCCAAATTTTGCCCAAAAAACTAGTTCTGAAGGGTCATTTTTTGGTCCCTTCAGTTCTCTAAACCCCCTTTTCAGAGTCAATCTTCCGTTCCCTAGACTAGGGTTTCAGATATCTGGGCCGCACACCCCTACCAGAACCAAAGTTGGGTGCCCCCCCCCCCACCAAGGAGTGAGATAGCACTTACAAGAAGTATTTGCAGATAGACACCACAATTCATCTTCAGGTCATTGTTCCTACATTTGGGAACGCAGCAATAATTAGATGTAATTTGCATTCTCTATGAATTTTCATATCGTAAATGAGGTCATGTAATTATGGCTGCTTAAAATATCTAACTGCCTGAAACATGCAGGAAGGAAAGCTCAAAAGGCAAAACAGTTTCATTAATGTTCTATTTGTGCATTCCCTCAACGCATCGCATGCATTATAAACTAGATCACGAAATTTTAAAAAGAATTGTGTTAAATGGTGTTTCAAATAAAATAAGATTGTTTTTTCTCTCTTCTTTATTTATGCATAGAGAAAAAAATATGCTGAACATCGGAACATGTATATTTTGGGAGACTTTGATGATTTTATTCATATCCAAAATTAAGACATCAGTCCTATAACAAAAACAAAAAGCTGACAGGTTTGTGAAACGTATGTTTTTCATTTGTAGCTGAAATTAAACCACAAAGCATCTGACGTCTACTTACTCAGCAAATAAGGTTTTTTTATACCATTTTGAAACCTCTTTGGTTTGTTATTCCTATTAGAATAAGATTAAAATAAGAACAGTAAAAAACCCTCTGTTCACTGTTTGAATTTGATCTTGAGCAAGATCTCATGTTTTATTCCTACAGCAAATTCCATGACATTTTTGACCCTCAAAAGTGATAAACTTAACCTTGCATGTAACATTCAAAATGAAAACAAGACCTAAAGCTTGCCAACAAACCAACAAAAACAGCATAAACATTGCTCTAAATCTCAATATTATGACAAACACATCAACTTTGTGTATCAAATAATACTGCAAACAAGGTCAAACAAATCTCCTGTAATTGCATTCCATGATTGCTTTTGAAAATTTACCAAAAACTTGAAATGGTATTGCCTGAAGTAAGAAAAATAGACGACAAAGGATACATTTGTTCCCCCTGTTCAAGTGCATGTGAACTTGATTTTATGCCTACAACCCTTTTAAAGGAGGGCTACAATTACACAATTCATATTCCTCAAAAATGTGGGATTTATAATGTTTAAAAATAACATTTCTGTTTAGATCATATATCTTTACCTTGATATTTCTCTTGATCTCATGTATGCTTTTACTCCTTGTAGGGTCCTGTAACAAAAAAAAATAAGAATGATTTATAGAACACGTATATATATACCTATATTTGTATCCAGATAATCTCAGGTTCCATACCACTTACAAATATGGCTTTTGATTTTATATTACTTTGATGAGCCTGGTGTAATTTAGTAACTTATTAATTTTGAATTTCCAAATACTGAACAGACATATACATTCTGCTATTGATATACCAGCTATACCAATAGCAAGCTTAAAATCTTGACCTTTAAAACCATCAAATACCATTGGGAGACGAGAAAAAGAGATAGATCACAATATGATCTTTAATTCTATTTCAGCATCACAGAATTGTCTATTCTATCTATTTATGGTTAGAAAAAATCTCTTTTTGTGTTATAAAAAAGCAATACATGGATGATAAGCAAAATGACAAATGACATAAGAAAAACAAATAAAAATGTTTTTGCTATACATCATTGCTATTTTAACTTTCTTATAAGCTTCATCTTCAACTTGTACTGATCTCTTTTACTTCATTTCATTTCCCCTGTTTGTTTATCTACTCTTATTGGACAACCAAATACGTCAAAGGCACATTACTGTTTAGCTGAGTTCATGCTTACAATGCAATGCATTGCTTTTTCAATAATTTTTACCGCAAACAACACACAAATGAGTTCACACTCAAAATGCAAATGTACTGCACCAGCCGAAGACATGAAAACGCAATGGTAAGCTTTTCTCAACTTGATTTGAGTTTCGTTTTGATTGATCTATCGAAACTGCTCAAAACTCCTATCTGCACATGCTCAGTGCATTTGCTTTTGCATCAAGTCTGAATTCAGCTTTACACTACAATTACATCCACTCAGATAGTATATACCATGTTCAAATTAAGCTTTTAATCTCATCATACATATCTAGCATATCAAACCAATTTCATATCCAAAAGCCATGAGTAATCAGCCATGATCAGAAAAATATTCATCATTCCACAACTACAAAATAATCCAATTATGATTCCAACCTTAGCATCCATAGTAGATCCTGAGTTCATGTCACTAGTTCGCTGACAGCATTTCCCAAATTTTGACATCATAATTGGAATCTTGCCTTCTGAGCATCAATAATTCAAAGTAATGTGCTACCCCTAACGGCAAACAAAATATATCATTATGCAACCATTTGGAAATAATATAGACAACTTCTATCTGGCAAATGATGATGCAGTATATTTAACTTTGGATCAGACATGACATACATAAAAATGACATTTATTCACTGAGTAACTACTTAGAAATTGATATTGCAAGCATGTCAAGAGAACCCTTGAGAGACACGATTTCAATATTTAGCCTATTTCAAATATACATCCCTGCTCTACATATAGCTCCTGTATCATTTAAGAGGGGCATTTTTGTTACCTTGCAGTCACACAAATAGGACGCAAAGGAAAGTTGTTCAGAAAAGGGAAAATACAGCCTTTCAAATACATTATTTTAATGTGATTACGGTACATCAATGGATAACAAAGGTACATGTCTTCGGATAGATCATTGAAAAAGCAATGATAAAGTGTTCCTTTAATGATCAATACAATCCATAAACCTACAGACCCAAGACAGCAATTATCCCTACAGCCAAATGAAACTTGCACATCACGTCTGCACCCTTCTGGCATAATCAGTCCCTACAACCGGCCCAATTTTTTAATCATAAAACACTCCTTGCAGGAGTTTAACCCAAGCTGCCACCACCATCATACATGGTTTCCAATCCTTTCAATATGAAGTAAATTTACTCCACAACCATGAAATTAAGACATGAGAAATGGCGAGAAGTTTTGCAGACAGCCCTTGGCAAATCATTCCTCAATTGTAAGGCAATGCAGTGAAAATACTGGATGTAATGTGTACATCACTACCTTTGTTAACTTCATAGCTTATATGAACCACATAACATGCCACATTTCAAAAGGAACATCCATCATTTGTGACTTCAAATCCTAGTTTAAAACAAACAAGTGCCTAAATTTAGTTTTTAAGTAACAGTGTACATTAAAATGACTTGGATTTTAATTAAATTTCAGGTGACAATAGCATACTGCATGTCTTTGATGCTGCTTTCAAAGTACTCAATATACACTATGTGAATTACCTGCAACTAGCAGGTATTTGAAGTCTGTTCATCATCTGTTTGTATATGGAGTTAATCATTTTTATTATACGGTGTTACGACCCAAAACAAGGATCAAGGTCAAGCAAGAATAAAAACACTGTAAGTCAGGATTTTGTCAACAAAATATTAAAACAAACAATTTATTTAGTACACAAACAATTAACAGTGTAACTGTCTTAACTACGGTTTTAGTTTACTCACGAATGGCTTCTGAGTTGAACAAGTTAGCTAATAATATTCCACGGTAAAGTCCTTTATGACATCTGTACAAATGTCCACAAATCCAGATCCAAAACGGTACAAAATGTCCGATAACTCCTTCCGAATAGTGTTCAATATCAGTCAATAAAAAAGTCGTCTTCTTGCAATCTCAAACTCCTTGTCCACAGTTAATATAAAATCGATTCACGATCCAGCAACTAAACTTCTCCACTATAACAGCTATCCATAAAAGTGCTCCAAAAAGGCAGCAAAATATCTGATAATATTAGTTCCAATCTGCCTCAATTACTCCACAATATCTCAATGATATAACTCCCATATAGCTGGCAAAAGTAGACTGATAATAGCTTCCTTTAGCTAACAAAGCTGACTGACTCCAAATATATAAATGCATCTCCTTTTATACTATTATAACTTTATCTTGAAAACACTCTTTTTTCCACACCATTCTAGCAAATACAATAAATATTTCATCATCATTATAGCCAACATAACACAGAACATTCCAGGCCAATCTCCATTCATGAGTATTTGGGGATTCCCCATGTAACCATGGTAACAGTCAAACACACAGTTGTTGTTTACATTTATCACACAATAGCACTGTCCAACACACCACAAACATGATTGACAGCTAAACAAAAGAGCTATTATTACTCAAGTAGGTACCACTTCCTATTAGCCCTTTTGTGTTGTAGTAAACATGTTTATCATTAAAATCATCTTGTGCACAACAGATTGGCCACTCACATATAATGTCTGACTTATGATACTGCTTTACGCAATAAAATTTTATAATAATAAATTACATTTTCAGGGGCCTGTAACAACGGACACACCCATAAGCCTTGAAAACAAATGTATAGCTGGGCCTCATGAAATACCAAATAGAGATGTAAACATACATAGAAAAGCCTGATAGATAGATAAGACCATTCATTATCGTTACAAGCAGAATGTCTACATCGCCATCCTTGTGCATCATCACCATCCAGCCTGCACGTCATCATCATCATCATCAGCATCCTCCTTCCTCTACCATGGCAACACAAGTTAACGATATGACATTGTCTCCTGTTATCTGTGACTTGGTATGTAAACCATCAAGAGATGAGCCTATGGATCACTGCCATTCCAAATACACAAAACTAAATTCAGAGCAAATGTCACACCCAACAAGTAATAACTTTAAACTTGCACTTGATAATATTGAAATAAATAATGTGACTTCATTTAAATTCCTTGGAGTAACTATTGATCAAAACTTAAGTTGGAAGAATCATATTAATGAGCTCTGTAAAAAGTGTTCAAGTAGCTTCAGGTATCTTGTATAAAGTAAACAAATTTCTCCCAGAATCGGCACTAATAAGCCTCTACTTCACTATGATTTTATCACATTTCAATTACGGGATAACTTCTTGGGCTAGTGCCAGCAATACTGATAAAAATAAACTTCACATAATTCAGAAAAGAGCTTCACGAGCTATAAGTCAGAGTGAAGTCCAAGTAACCCACTTTTTATAAAAATATAATCAATGTATGATTTTGGAACAAGGTCCAAAAACCCTTGTTCTTGGACCATTAATTTGTAAACAACCTAACTAAATTTTGAAAAAATAAAAGTTGGACAGCTTCTACATGAAAATCCATATTCTAGAAATGTATACTTTTATACGGATTTACTTATCGGTTGCTGAGTTACAAAGCGTAAAATATTTCAGAAAATGAGGGGATAATTAACTGTGCCCTTAATTACAGCTGAAAAATACAATGAAATCCAAGTATAATTAAAACCATCCAACTGACAAATATGCAAGTCCATGGAAAATTGAGAATAGATTAATCCAGTTCATCAAATAAACTCTAGCATATCGAGAAAACCACTTTATCGTAAGCTTCCTCATAATCATATGTGGACTAGGCTCAATTCCAGATTCTTTTACTCAAATTTGAAGTATTTACAATCATTACAGCTACGAAGATTCTGAAGACAGAAAAGAATCAGAGTTCGAAATCAATAAGAATTAGATACCTATTCACTACCCTCTCTTTTAAAAAGCATTTTATGCTTCAAAATACCATAGTTATTCCATTGATTTGCCTCTATAATCTGATACTAGTGATAGTACCATGCTCAAATTAAGCTTTCACCCATCATGCATATCTAGCATGTCAAACCAATTCCATATCCAAAAGGCAATAGGAGACACAACTAGAAGCAGAAGCCTGTAAATCGTTGAGCCCCCTGAAAAATAATGAGAAGGGCCTAAATATAAAAACAGTACGCAAAAATGAAATGATAAATACATCAAACCTAAACGGAAAAGTATACTGGGCTACTCACTTCACACTTGCTCTCACACACCTCACCACAAACGGAGTCATAGGCATGAAGAAGATGAAAATCAAATAATGTATATCTGATTCAGTAGTACTAATATTACCATATCAATAAATAAAACTTAATTCTACTTGTAAATATCAAATATAGATTTCAAGTTTGACATAAAAGAACTTAAGGTTGGAAACTTTTTCTTATTTTTGGCAATGTATTCCAAACCTTTGGAGTCAAGTAACAAAAATGCCTGCCAAACCGTTTAAGCAGGCATTTTTGTTAACATGTTACTTTGCAGTCACACAAATAGGACGCAAAGTAAAGTTGTTCGGAAAAGGAGAAATACAGACATCGCAGCCTTTCAAATACATTATTTTATTGTGATTATGGTACATCAATGGATAACAAAGGTAAATATGTCTTGGGATAGATCATTGAAAAAATGATGATAAAAGTGTGTTCCTTTAATGATCAATACAATCCATAAACCTGTAGACCCAAGACAGCAATTATCCCTACAGCCAAATGAAACTTGCACATCACGTCTACACCCTTCTAGCATAATCAGTCCCTACAACCGGTCCAATTTTTTAATCATAAAACACCCCTTGCAGGAATTTAACTTAAGCTGCCACCGCCATTCATACATGGTTTCAAATACGTTCAATATGAAGTAAATTTACTCTACAACCATGAAATTAGACATGAGAAATGGCGAGAAGTTTTGCAGACAGCCCTGGGCAAATCATTTCTCAATTGTAAGGCAATGCAGTGAAAATACTGGATGTAATGTGTACATTACTACCATGTTAACTTCATAGCTCATATGAACTACATAACAAGACACACTTGAAAATGAACATCCATCATTCGTAACCACAAGTCTGAGTATAAAACAAAGGAGTGTCTAAATTTAGTTTAAGTGTTTACAATGAAAACAGAATGACAATAATGTCAAATTTGCTAGATATTTTGAAGCCTTGTAATTTCCACATCCTTAATGTATATGTACCACTAACTCAAACCCTTATCACTACTTATCAGTATTAGTATGCCGCTGATGGCAAGTTGAAATGCGTCTTTGAAATCATGACTTGGATTTTAATTAGATTTCAGATGACAAAAGCAAACTGTATGTCTTTGATGCTGCTTTCAAGCTTGCCAACATCCACGTATGAATTGCCTGCAACTAGCAGGTATTAAAAGTCTGTTTATCATCTGTTATTGTAGATGGAGCTTATCATTTTTATATTATATGGAACGCCCATAAGTCTGGAAAACGAATGTATAGCTGGGCCTCATGAAATACCAAATAGAGATGTAAACATACATAGACAAGCCCGATAGATAAATAAGACCATTCATTATCGTTACAAGCAGAATGTCTACATCAACATCCTTGTGCATCATCACCATCCTGCCTGCACGTCATCATCATCATCAGCAGCATCCTCCTTCCTCTACCATGGCAACACAAGTTAATCATATGACATTGTCTCCTGTTATCTATGACTTGGTATGTAAACCATCAAGAGATGAGCCTATGGATCACTGCCATTCCAAATACACAAATCTAAACCAGAGCAAATGTCACACCCAATATCATTCCAGTTATGAAGAGGAGTAGGAACAACATAAGCACTCAATTAATTCTACCAGATATATTACACTCTACAGATTTTATGCTTCAATATATCATAGTAATTCCATTGATCATATATAATCATATCAGATTCAAAGAGTTTCTAAGATCTATGGAGGAGGTACGGTGTCTTTTTAAAAAGAGTAACCTCCATTTTAATGGGATGAATTACCTTGAAAATGATATTTCATGGATCAGTATGACAAAATGGAAAAATATTCAAATATTTCAATTTCAATGTTTCTCAAAACAAAATAGTACAATATTTCTCAAGGTACATTATGATTTTATACAAAACTTTTACAAGATGCATTTGATAATACTTTCAAGTATTAGAAAATACAATAAAGATAGATTCTATGACAGAATTCTTTGCTATCATATCATGGATATTCATAGGTGGTAGAGTAGTTAAATCTGTTTTTTAAGTGGACTTTCGAGATTCGATAGTGCTCTCCGGATGTGCTGAACTCCGGATGTACTGAACCCTCGTTTGTTTTCGTTGAAAAGAATTTGCATGCATCAATAGCAAATAACATTTCATATGTTATCTCTTTATTGGTTACATGGCAATAAAACAGTTTTGGACACAATATTTTTTTCTAAATGATAAACATGATGTCTTTTCAAAATGGACTGTGAGATGTCCATTT